>JBBPMR010000891.1:0-13631 GCA_038090415.1 Rossbeevera mucosa | reverse complement strand
GAGGTGGTCGTGCGGGCTTGGCCGGTTGATCTCGAAATGGTTATTCAGCCATGCAAGCGGGTTTGTGAGGTGCATGATGGGGGCACATTGGGTGTTTTCGCCTTCGGGGGAGCACTTTGTCCTTGGGATGTGCATGGACAACACGGCGAGGCCATTTTGGTCCTGCACCATGGTAACGTGAGAGGAGGTGATGTGCTTTGTGCGATCGAAGGTCTTCAATGTGGGGACTGTGAACTTGCCAAGACGCGCAATGGAATAAAAAGTGATTAGGATGCAGGCAATGATAGCGGCGTCCCGCGGCGACGAAGGGTCGGAATACGTGATGAAAAGGAGGAGTGTGTCGCGCTCGAAAGGAAGTCTCTTTGCCCGCTTGGATGTGGGGGGTGCCAGTCTCGAGGCACCTTCGAGAAGGGCGCGTGTTTCAGTGGTGTTGACTTTCCATTCGTGGCCATGTAGGATGTGCCACGCTCACAGGCCTGCTAAGAAGTTGGACAGCGCTGACCCA
Source organism: Rossbeevera mucosa (assembly GCA_038090415.1). NCBI lineage: Eukaryota > Fungi > Basidiomycota > Agaricomycetes > Boletales > Boletaceae > Rossbeevera > Rossbeevera mucosa. Next base: position 13,126 of record JBBPMR010000891.1, on the reverse strand, counting down.
GAGTATGCGCCTGCGCAGCTGGCAATGAAAGCGGTTAACAATGTTTGGGATGTGGGGCAGCGGAGAGGCTCAGGGACGCTGTTTAGATCACAGTATACGTGGAATACAAGCAGGCCGGTTACGTATGTTTCTTTGGTTTTTTGAGTCCACGAGGCTTCGATAACATCGAGGATGCAGTCAACACGATCTTCAGAGATGGGTTGGTTACTGGTTTGAGTTGCATGGGGTGCCTGAACGTTCTCCTGGGGGGGTGCCTTCAGAGGTGTCCACATGCGCAGCCTGTCTTTGGATAGGCAATGTGGGCAAAGTGGAGAAGGGATAGGTGTAAGAGTGGGATGGTAGGGACGTGGCGATTCGGTGCCCTGGAGGGAGTGTGGTGTTTCGGAAGATGCAGAGGCTGATGACAGAGGGGAGTCGAAGCGGGTGATGGATAAGTATTTACTCGGTGCATTCTTGAAGAGCGTCGAGGATGAGTTGGTCTTCGAACTGCCTTGTTGGACTGCTTTGTGCACTGAGTCTGCTGCTTTCCCCTTGATGAGCATCGGTAGGCTTGTGGCCAGAGGCGAGGGAAGGTGCGGGTGGCTGCGCGGGTAGGCAGGGGGTCGTTTGTGCGAAGGTGACCAACATCTGTGAGGAAGGGTCTAAGGGGAAGGGGGATGTCAACGTGCGGAAGGAGGAGGGAATGAGGTGGGAAGATGCCTCGGGAAGGCCCATCCGCTGGGTTGGTGCCGCTGGGGACATATCGGGTGAGAACTTCATTGATGCTATGGGCTTCAGAGAGGAGGTCGTGAAGTCGTCTGAAAATGGTGTTGGCTTTGGGGTTCCTGTGCCTGCCATTCCACCAGCCTTCGACAACGCCTGTGTTGTCACCGTAGATGAGGACGTGTCTTGGGGCATCTGGGAGAGTGTTGATGGTATGAATGAGTAGCTCGAAGGCAATGGCTTCGGCCCATCCGATGTCTCGTTCGGGCTGCGGTGCAAGCAAGGTCCTCCATTCTGGGTGAAGTAGCCATGCTTGCCACCTCTGTCCGATGACGATTCCAATGCCCACGCCAGAACTGGCATCTGAAAAAGCGCTGATGTCAATGGAGGGAGAAGGGGGTTTTATGGGGCGAATGACTTCACCATGCTGCAGGCATTCGGACCACCATGCCAGTTCTGATTCAATTGAACTCACAGGGCGATGCGGCATGAATGGTTTGTCTGCGCATAGGCGCAGCATGCGCTCGAGCCCGGTAAGGTATGCATGACCCTTCCAAAGGGCAGCTGTGGCATGCAGGAGCTTCCCGTAGAGGGATTGTATGTCCTTGAGCACGTGCATCAGGAAAAATGGTTTTTTTCTATAGTACAGCATCACATGACAGCTGTTATGTAGTACTACGTCAGCAACATATCCAAATATGTGACTCACTCCGCTACACAACAACTCAAATCACTCATATAGGCTATATAGACTATGATAGCCCATGTATCGGTTGTTCCGACTATATAGACGCTATCAATACAAAGGTAATATGTTGTACTACATCTGCTACAATTTACTGCCCACCCACCCGCCTGCGCGTGCCGCTGCTCCCTGTGTGATGCCAAAAAAGCAAACACCCTGTGAGTGACCGAGGTGTCCTGAGAAGCGGGGCAACTTACTACCCGTGCGCCTGCGCTGTAGCCTATACTGTGTGCGACGCCGAAAAAAAAAGCCTTGCTTTTTGTGTCAGTAACCGGCTCGAGGTGTCCTAAGAAGCAGGGCCACTTACTGCCTGCCCGCCTGCCCGCACCTGCTGTTGCATCCTGTGTGGTACTAAAAAAACCAAACATCTTGCTTTTGGAGTGAGTGACCGACGTGCCCCGGGCCTGAAAAGCGGGGTCACTTACTGCCCGCCCGCCCGCACCTGCTATTGCATCCTGTGTGGTACCAAAAAAGCAAACATCTTGCTTTTGGCGTGAGTGACTGATATGCCCTGAAAGGCGGGGCCACTCACTGCACGCATCCCCCTCCACCTGCCACTGCACCCCTGTGTGACGCTGAAAAAAAAAGTCTTGCTTTTTGAGTGAGTGAGTGATGTGTCCTAAGAAGCGGAGCCACTTACTGTCTCCCCGCCTACCCACTTGCCCCCATTCACTGCTGCATCCTGTGTGGTACCAAAAAAGCAAACATCTTGCTTTTTGCGTGAGTGACCGACATATCCTGAAAAGCGGGTCACTTACCGGTATTACCACCCAGCCCGCTGTCTTCCGGTGATGTGCTCGCTGTACTGCTGAAACGTGCGGAGGTTAATATAGCGGTTTAAATAGAATGTGTCGCCCATCAGTGCTGAATGATTGCGGATCCAAAGTGGATCCACAGCGCCATTGGGAAACCTGGGGACTAGATGACAAGGCTGAATAATCCACGAAACTGGGATTACTGCAGCATTTGGTTGATGGTTGCGTGTTGAGTGTGATACTCGGAACATTTGAATTGATTCATCGAATAAATTGAATGGCTTGAACCAGTGAATGTAGGCGAGTGGTTCTGAGAAGTCTCCAAGGTATGCAGGAAGATGAAAAATGACACGAATTTTGGCTGCACGAAGGCCTGAAAAAGAGGTTAGATATGTTCCTCTTGAATAGCCATTGTTTACCATGAAAACCACCATGCACCCGCTCTTCCTTGCAATCAAGGATTAATGCCGTGTCGAATCGTGCAGGTGTCGGAGGCTTGCGAGGTCCATTGGAACGTGTTGGCTGGCACCGAATCCTTGCGAAGTCGCCGTTCATCGTGTGCTCAAGGGGCTGTAATGAGATTAGGATGTTACTGAGACAATCGAAGCGATCGTGGATGCTGGGCTCAAAGTGCTGAAAAGTGTTGGGTAGCGACCTGACGAAAGCCTTGAGGGCATCAATGAAGCACACTGCGCCATGGTGGTCGATTAAAAACTGTACTGCCTTATTGGGATAGTGGGGTCGCTTGGAGACACGATAACGAAGGCCTGTAATAAAGTTGTTCAGCCTAAGGGAGGGTGCATCAATGTCCATATCACTGCCACTTTGCTCTGCGTCCGAATCCAAGTCTTCATCGGCGTCACCATTGCAATCTTTTCGGACATGCCAGCCCAGATACGCCTTGAACCATATGATAGCTTCTTGACGCTGGAGCCACCTGGTCATCTGAATGGTGTAGTCCTTGTGATTGGTCTGCGCATAAGCCTTCTTAGCATAGTCGATGTGTAGGCGTTCTGAGCACTTCGAATTGAGCCCGTCAAGGCTGCCAAGAAGCTTGATGGTGCTAGTGTAGTGGATCAGTGAGTGGAGTTTCAGGATATTAAAATGCTCCCGGCATCCAAGGTCGACGAAGATTGACTTGAGGTTGTGAAACTCGTCAAGACTTTGCCGCATGACAGCAATTGTGTTGTCCATATGTGACTGGAACTGAGCGACATGGATGAAGTCAAGGAGTGCGTGACAAGACTGGACCACGGAGGGATGCGGAGATGCGTTGACTACAGTGGTTAGCAATATACGCTGGAGTTGTTTGTGATCAGCACCGGTCCACTGCTTAACCTGGGAAATTCCTTGCTTCCAGTAGCGTAGCCCAGCAAAGTAGGGGATGGCGCGAAAGCGTTCATCGAGCTTCTGCTTGCCCACGAGATTCAAAAGCCATTTCTTGAGATAATCCTTGAGAATGCCTTGCAGAAGTTGGTGTAGAATATCGGAGGTGATACAAGCGAAGATGTCCGTATGAGGAAGATCCGACCAGAAGGGGGAGAATATGGGTCGAAGTCCTTGGGCAGTGAACTCAGGTGGGTACTGGCCGGTTGCTTGCGCGTAAAGGACATGTGATGTTTCAGCTTGATTGCGAGGTAGAAACGGTGTATTTGCTCCTCTTTGGTCGGCTCGTACCAGACATTTTGGGCACCTGTTTTCGGTGCAGCATGCAATGAGGCACTGCTCGGGGTGATCTCCCACATAGGCTGCAAGGATTGGAAAAATCCGCCGAAGTTTCCCATCTGCACACACCATCTCGACCCCATCGATCCCGGCCGCTTGTAGCGGCTGAAGCAGTCTCTTCATGCAATAATGAAAGAGCCGGTATCCACCAACCGAGTTGTTGTCGAAGGAGTGCAATTTAGATACTGGTAAGTATCCCAGTAAAATGGATGCGTGCTTAGTGGGCTGACAACGAACATGTTTCGATATGTTACCGATGCTGAGGTATACTGGCCATGCAGACTTGTCGCCTTTGAAACGAGACAGTTCTGTCTTATCGGACGCCAGGATAATAGGTGCAATAGTGGCACCTTCAGGCAAACGGCCCTGTTTTTGCACACTGGGTAAGTTTTTTTCTTATCATTCGCCATTTACTGGTGCTTACTTGTGTCTCCCACCACCAGTCACCTGTCCACATTTCGTCGTACCGCCGGGTTTGGCCACCGGGATCAGTGTACACCTTTTCAGGTACGTACACCATATCCTCCTTGAACGCCGGATTACCGATTAGTCCTTGAACACAGGCTACTGGATCGCGCAACCAAAGTTCCAATTCTTCTGCGTCTTCACCGTGAACAACCTCGTTTGTCATCAGATCCACGTTATCACCATGCACTCTCACGAGTTCACAGATCCACTCGGGGCCGGTTGGAAGTTGGTCAATCAACTTCATGAACAGATGTTTGCTATGGTAACTTGGCTGTGTTCGTTCTCATGTCTGCATACCCAGTATCTTGGTAAGTAAAGGTTTTTTTTAATCCGCTATCAGCCACTTACAATAGATAGCTTTAGGAAGTCTTCAATTCCTTGCTGATTCACGTTATTGACAAGCCACTCGGCCAATTCCCATTCACCTTTGTTAGCAAATGGGATGTAGGGTCCCTGTCCAGCAGAATCCTGGATATCTTTCATCAGCTGAAATGAGGTGCTTGCTTCACCGAAGACTGTTCCTGCAGGATGTACAACAAACTCTTCAGCGTAACGGGGGAAATAAGCCCTCTCGTCAGTTGCACACTCTTCCGCATCTTGAGGTGGAGAACTAGGGATATGCGTAGGGTAAGGTATGTCATTCTCTGCATTCTGCCTGGGTGGGTGAGATGCTACTGAAATTGAGGATGCAGTTTGTCGTTGGCGTTGACAATGAGCAGAATGGCCGATATGTCGACGTAGCCCATTTTCCGTTGGAAATCCACGACCACAGGCAGTGCAAGAATGGCCTCCTTGTGATTTGGGGGCAAGACGAGGCATGTAGTAGGTTGACAACCAACGGGTACGTTTTTTTTGGATATTTCATTGCAGCGATGTCAGTAACCGAACCCAATTGACTCTTATAGTCCCCCCTGGTATATAATCCTGCCCTGGAGTCATAGTTTGACTCCGCATCTTTCCCACCTTTTTTCGCTTTTTTTTTAACCAATCCTCACTTTTACTTACTTTTGCACTATATGTCTAGCTTAGATCAGGTCACTCAACCAGTGGAAGGTCCTCGCAGTTGTGTGTGCCGCCCAAGTGAAAAAGTGCAAGCTATGTTAGGTTTGTGGCACACGGTGCTTTCATGTTGTCTTACTAACATTTTTGTTAAATAGACGAGACCCGTCAGAAGAAAGATGCCTCAGAGCAGCGTGCCCTTGCACAGGCCAAGTGGCGTGAGGAACTAGGGCTCAAGCGCCAACAAGCAAGCCAGGCAGCTGAACAAGACCTCACCATTCCAGCTAGCAACACCAAGAAGTCGACCGTTGGTGTTACCAGAGCACCACCAGCAGGTGAGGTGGGTTTACATAGAGCTCGGGGGCCAGTACCGGCTCTACCTGCCGACTATGGGGTATTTTTTTTTTGTTCCCTACATGTTGTTGGTGACATCCTCCCTCTAGTTCACATCCAGGATGGTGCATGGCACTGATACCAATAACTCTCCAAGTCACGTCAGTCTTGCGTCCAAGTTGATGGTCCGCAAAGGAAATGTGCCACCACTGATGAGCACAAGCATGGTCAATTCCCCAAAGCACCATGTAAGTTTATTTGTCAACAATGAATCCCACTGACTACTTTGTTGCGTGTAGAGTGTTACTGCGCTTCCTGCTACATGCACCCGAGTCCTCACAACTGCACAGTTGGCCACGGTAGAGAAGCTGAAACGTGCAAGACCTGAGCTGGCAAGGCCTCGTAGTTCCCGGTAAGATTCCCTATAGTCTCCTTCGTATTCCCAGTGTATTCATTTGCAGGAACCTGACTAGGAATGATGAAATGAGTGCAACTGCAGACTATCAAGTAACACCTGCCATGGCCAAAGAGTTTGGCCACCAAGGCAAGAGCATCTTTGCAGCCATTGACGAGAGCAAGCAGGAAGAACCCACAGATACTGAGACTGTCTTACCTGCGAAACGTGTGCGTCTCACGAGCTCTCTGAGCGATGAGGATGATGGATGGAGTGGTTCTGTCTCCGTAAAGGCAGAAAACAGGTATGATGACCCTTTGCTACTGAATCACGATTCAGATGAGCTTGTGGCGAGTACTACTGGCTCAAAGGGTGGGCGGCCTAAGGCTGGTGACCTCGATAAAGGCATGCGTGCAGTGGTTGCCTCTGCAATCCGTTACTACTGTGCGACAATGCTCACTGATAGCCCTTTTCCTTCTGCGAGCCAAGAAACCACATGGGCAGTCAATGCATGGAAATGTGCATGTGCTCAGCACAAATTCAAGAAACATCTGACTGCAAACATTCTAAAGCTTGTGAGTGCCGTGTTTTGCCGTCGTGAGGTCACTGAAAATATGATCCATATTAGATTACTGCTAGAACATCACATGTTCGTAGTGAATTCAAGACCAAGGCACGTAACATCGTCGAGACCACCTATGGTTTCCAGAGTGGACAAAGTGAAGAAATTCAGAAGAAGAACCGTGCGCTCTTCACCGAGCTCAAAACAGGCTCGGCATTCATTTACCGTGTATGTGCTAACTTCTTTCGTGCTTTATTACTAACATGTTGCTTGTGAAGGAACGAGATGCATCTAAGTTAAAACATCAAGGGATGTATGCCAGTCCTGCGATCCAGCAAACTATCGACGAGGTCTTATTCAAGAGTCGCTCTGACGATGGCATCTTTTTGGAGTGCTATTACTCACCATTCCCCCATCCTGGATTTGCACTCACATTAACGGCGGTATGTCCCAATGACCAACTGTTGAATATTTTTTTTGACCTCATATGTATATCTTATAGATTGAATGTGCGATTGACGAATGGAAGACAGGTACCCGCCAGAAAATAACCTTCAGAGAGGAAGACTATCATCTAGTCTACAATTGGCACATGGACTTACTCAGGACCTTTGACGAGGCAACTGCTCAGTATGGACTGCTCCCGACAATTCTGGAAGGTGTATTCAATGCTGGATCGTAAGTGATTGAGTTGTGCTGTGACGGCGCTGATTGTTTTGTTTGTAGTGCACATGCTGGCATTGCTAAGGTTACATGGCCAGATGACCTGAAGGCAATCCCAGCCACTGCCTTCGAGGATGCAATTCGTGAATATCAACAGGCAAATGGACTGCCGGTTGCTGGCATATACTCAGGTCAAGATGGGATTCAGGATGAGTATGTCGAGGATGAGAATTTTGAGGGAGATTTGGTGGATGAACTCCCATGCAATGATATTATGGATGTGCCGGTGGTGATGGATGCCGATAGTTTTGAGTATGCGGCATGATTTTTTCAGTATACCCGAGTTTATTTGGTTAGTACTACGGAGTTGAATAAGAGAGTTTGGTGTGCTATAACTGCTATGTGTGAAGTTTTTTTATATGAGCTATGGTTGTCCTCTATAATGTGCCGGTATGCCTTGTCGACATGTTGCATGGACATAAATAAGAAACTATATAGTAACGTCTCATAAATGTGTCAGCAATATAGGCTATGTAGTGCCATGTACTCAAGGGATCGCTATAAGGCTACTCTGACAATATAGTACTATATAGCATCGGGTAGCACAACCCTTTTTCCTGATGTATGACGCATGCAGCGGAGCTCGCCCCACGGAGAAGGAGAAGGCTCACCTCAGCGAACGGGTGGCATGACGATTCTGTCGAAGGCCACGGCTTTGTCGTTATGCTCGTGTAGATAAGGTGCGAGGATGAGAGCGTGGCGTCTGAGGTATGCTGTGAAGGAGTTGCCTGCCCAGCGGCCCATGGTCTTGACGACTTCGAAAGGTACACCTTGAAGGAGGTAGTGAAGTGTGCCCCCGATGCGAAGACTGTGTCCCTTGAGAACCGGGAGTTCGTACTGAGTGACCAGTTCCCGAATGCGGCTGGTGACTTCGGATTTTGTGAGGGGGCGCAGTCCTTTTGGGTGCCGCCATGCAAAAAGGTGGTCATGCGGGCTTGGCCAGTTGATCTCGAAGTGGTTATTCAGCCATGCGAGTGGGTTTGTGAGATGTGCCATTGGAGCACACTGGGTGCTCTCGCCTTCGGGGGAGCATTTTGTCCTCGGGATGCGCATGGACAGCACAGCAAGGCCGTTTTGGTCCTGCGCCATGGTGACATGAGAGGGGGTGATGTGCTTTGTGCAATCGAAGGTTTTTAACGTGGGGACTGTGAACTCGCCGAGGCGCGAGACAGAGTAAAAGGTGATTAGAATGCAGGCGATGATGGCGGCGTCCCATGGCGACGAGGGGTCGGAATATGTGATAAAGAGGAGGAGCGTGTTGCGCTCGAACGGAAGTCTCTTAGCCCGCTTGGACGTAGGGGGAGCCAGTCTCGAGGCGCCTTTGAGAAGGGCGCGTGTCTCCGCGGTGTTGACTTTCCATTCATGGCCGTGTAGGATGTGCCAAGCACGCAAGCCTGCTAAGAAGTTGGACAATGCTGATCCAGAGTAGGCGCCTGCGCAGCTGGCAATGAAGGCAGCTAGCAGTGCTTGGGATGTAGGGCAGCAGAGAAGCTCGGGGACGCTGTTTAGATCACAGTAGACGTGGAATACGAGTAGGCCAGTTGCGTACGTCTCTTTGGTTTTTTGAGTCCATGAGGCTTCAATAACGTCGAGGATACGGTTGACGCGATCTTCAGAGATGGGTTGGCTACTGGTTTGAGCTGTGTGGGGTGCCTTCAGAGGTGTCCACATGCGCAGCCTGTCTTTGGCTAGGCAATGTGGGCGAAGGGGAGAAGGGATAGGCGTAAGGGTGGGATGGTAGGGACGTGGCGGTTCGGTGTCATGGAGGGAATGCAGTGTTTCAGAGGACGCAGTGGCTGATGGCGAAGGCGAGTGGAAGCGGGTGATGGATAGGAATTTACTCGGTGCATTCTTGGAGAGCGTCAAGGATGAGCTGGTCTTTGAATTGCCTTGTTGGACTGCTTTCTGTTTTGAGTCTGCTGCTTTCGCCTCAATGGGTATTGGTAAGCTTGTGGCCGACGGTGAGGGGAGAGGTGAGTGGCTGCGCGGGTAGGCAGGGATCGTTTGCACTGAGGTGACCGACGTCTGTGAGGAAGGGTCTGAGGGGAAGGGGGATGTCAATGTGCGGAAGGAGGAGGGAACGAGGTGGGAAGATGCCTTGGGAAGGTCCGTCTGCTGGGTTGGCGCTGCTGGGGACATATCGGGTGAGAACTTCGTGAACGCTATGGGCTTCAGCGAGGAGGTCGTGAAGTCGCCTGAAGACGGCATTGGCTTCGGGGTTCCTGTGCCTACCGTTCCACCAGCCCTCAACGACGCCTGTGTTGTCGCCGTAGACGAGGACATGGCTTGGGGCGTCTGGGAGAACATTGATGGTATGAATGAGTAGCTTGAAGGCGATGGCTTCGGCCCATCCAATGTCTCGCTCGGGTTGCGGTGCGAGCAAGGTTCTCCATTCTGGGTGGAGGAGCCATGCTCGCCACCTCTGTCCGATGATGATCCCAATGCCCACGCCAGAACTGGCATCTGAAAAGGCGCTGATGTCAATGGGGGGGGAAAGGGTTTTTATGGGGCGCACGACTTCGCTGCGCCGCAAATGCTCGGACCACCATGCCAGTTCTGACTCAATCGATCTCATAGGGCGATGCGGCATGAATGGTTTGTCTGCGCATAGGCATAACATGCGCTCGAGCCCCGTAAGGTATGCACGGCCCTTCCAGAGGGCTGCTGTGGCGTGTAGAAGTTTACCATAGAGGGACTGCACATCCTTGAGCACATGTACGTGGCGACGCAGCCAGTCCCGAATTGCCATCAGGTATTTTTCGACTTTTTCGGGTGTGAGGGAGACGGTTCGTGCCTCGAGGTCCCATTTGAAGCCAATGTAGATTGTTGAGGGGGCGAAAGGCTGGTCCTTGGTTGTCTCCCATGGGATACCGAGCTTCTCGGAGAGTGCGTCAACATCGGATAGGTTGTAGGTAAAAAGTTTGTCGTGTTCGGTTCGAGGCGACGTTTGCGAGAAATCTCTTATCCGGAAGGAGCAGTCTTCATTGAATTCTTCGGGATCGCCCAGGGCTGGGCTGAGGGCTGCGTACCACAGCCGCGCTCCGGATTGTTTGATGCCACCTGCGGCTGCAATGCGTTCTGACCAAGCAGCGCACTGTGCATTATAGTGGGTGATATGGCGAACTCTTATGCAGGCGAAAATGTGGTCATCTACCCACTTGTCGATGGGCCCAATGCCATGCGCTCTTAGGATGTCAGTGCCAGCGTCTGCAACGTGCCCATATAAACCGGCTGAAGGACTGGCTCCAAAGGCCGCGCAGGTGTCGACATAAAATTGGTCATGTGCAGCTCTTACAACTGCTCCTGGCCACTGAGATGGGTGGAGAGGAACTGTGCGGTATGCTTCTGCAACGTCGCGAGTGGCAAGCTCGGACCCTGGAGGGAGATGTGTGATTAGATGGTATACTATGGAAAATTTTCCCCATGTGGTGGGGTAGGCGTCCGATGCGGCACAAGAGTTTATGGAGGGAGCAGGAAAACTGGGGGAAGGTTTGAGCGGAAAGGAGAAATTCTGCACAATTCTGAATTTTCCTGGTCGGTTGGGCTTGGGGATGATGGAGATGGGGGAAGTCTGGAAAGGACCTATCAGTGAAGAGAGGGCCGACTGTGTAAAAGGTCCAATGTATCGTCCTTTGGTTAATTCACGATGGATTAAAAGTTTAAATTGTTCTGAGTAAATATCTACAGAATTCTTGTTGGGGGGGGTCTGTGTGCGAGATATGGTGGGGAAATTAACGACGAAACCATTACGGAGACCTGTAGGAATATTGGCAAAACGTGCATGCAGGTTGGCAGCGAATAGCTCGTGCTCCCACTCATTCGCCTTGTATGGGGTTGGCATAAAGAGGGTCCTGTGCGTGAGGACATCTCTGGGCTCCATGAGACTTGGAGCCGCATCCGGAGCAGATGTGGAGGGCCCGATGGGGCTCAGAGCACCCGTTGGCTTTCTGCCACTTGGCGCAGAGCTGCCTGCCTGATTTTGTGAAGAGGTTGATGCCGAGGTGTTGAGCATGGGTTTCGTGTTTGTCATCCCATGTGCAGGCGGCGCCGCAGCGGGCAACATCATGCTTGTACCTGCCGAGACAGACGGCACAAATGGAGAGGACGATCGATGTGAACTGCTGCTGGTCGCTGGCCTGAAAGGAACGAGCCTTCTTGGATGCATAGCCTGAGGTGTCACACGGCGGAGAAAAGGGCCTTTTGTAGTTTCCACTGGCCGAGCGGGAGTGAGACTGCGCTGGCCGGGCTGGCAATGTAGAGGCATTGTAGGTTTTTTTCGCCGAAGCGCATGATCTTGTCCAGAGCCTTCATTGGCGAAGGTGGCAGATTGGAGGGTGGGTGTATACCGCACGTGTGGGATGGGGAGGGCATTGGGGGCGAGATGTCATCCATGGACATGGAGGGGAGCATGTGGATTGGTTCCAAGCGATGTGTTATGTGCATGTGGAGAGAACCAGTGGACGCAGGAAGGAGGAGGCATGTGGATGGTTTCCAGTGGACGCATTGTGCAGGCGTGTGGTCCGTACCAGTGGACGCCAGGTGGTAGGCACATGTGGTTAAAATACCAAAGTGTGCAGTGTGAAGCGGCATTATGGTAGAAGGAAGGAGAGGGGGTTAAGTTGAGTGAGCGAGTTGGACTGGAAGGGTGAAGAACTTACAGCACTGATGAGACGATGGTGTTCGCTGTTCGCTTTGAGAATGAGGCGCTGGTGCGTGTCCAATAAAACTTTCTCATTCAAGATGGCGAGGTTGAAGGCTTGAGGGCCGGTGATGGTGGCGTGCCACTTTCGGTGCTGGTTGCCCTGGTACACGAGAAGTGCCTTCTGCTCTGATTCGATGCAGGAGTTCCGCCACGGGTGTTCCTCAAGGTTAGTCCAGAAGCGTATGTGCATCTCGACGTGGGGCTGCTGCCATCCGCAGTCAACCATGGACTTTGCCAAACGGACGGCGGCTTGGCTGAACTGCTCGAATAGGAGGTCCTCGTCTGCGATAACGCAGGATTTGTCTTTGGCGAAGGCGGAAGGGACGAAAGAGGGGGTGCCATCATGGGAGGGGAGGATGGAAAGAGTGTTGTCGTCCACGGCGAAGGAACCGGAGCAGTCAGCTTCATCTAACCCAGCGTTGGTGAAATACCACAGTTCGCAGAACTGGTGGCTTTTTAGTTTCCGAATGGCTACGAGTGAGGGCAGGATCAGTGGCTCTGAAGGGACCGGGCGGTCAGGTATAGCGGCAAACTTCACTTTGTTCTTTTTCTGCTCCTCTCGAAGCAGGTGGGCCTCATCTTCGTCCTGCTGCTGCTTCTGCTGCTCCTCCAGAAGTCTGGCTTGCTCCTCGGCCGCAACCGTTGCGTGCCGTCACTGATCCCAGGCTTGTTTTTCAGCTTCGTTCTTGAGGGTCCATTGGGCGCAAAGTGCGTCGATGGCCTGCTGTTCTGTGAGGCCGATGTCGATGAAAATTTGGCGTTCCTGGAGAAATTCGACAATAGTGAAGTCGGGCGCCCGAGCTAGATTGGGGTCTGCCATGGAATGCAGATTGACTAGGCGTGAGGGCCGTTGAGTGAAAGAATGTGTGAGCGCGTGAACACGGGGGAAGATGTGAGCGACGCGAGGGACTGAAGGACTGGCGTGCCGGCGAGCTGGCGATGGCGAGGTGGCGGAAGAAAAAGAAGGACGCTGCCACCTCGCTTACTCCTGCACGGACTACACTCTAGGAAGGTCACG
>JBBPMR010000890.1:0-13673 GCA_038090415.1 Rossbeevera mucosa | reverse complement strand
GTGTACTATGTTTGTCTTTACCAAAGCTAAGCAAGATTCCCACAGGTGATTGAGGGGCACTTCATGCCCTGGTTTGGGGTTAAACATTGAAATGGTTTTTGAAGTCACTGTAGTCACATTATACGTTGTCAATCCTGCCAAATCGAACACTGTGCATCTCTATTTCTCCCCAGCTTCCCCCAGCTTTTCGTATACCCTGACCACAGATCCATCTACTGCTCTTCGCTCTCTCTAACCCAGACATGTATGCCTCCCTCCCCCAAATCTCTCCCACTCTAATAAGCTAGCTCGACCATCAAACCATTCTTCCACCTCTTACAGTGTTGCTTGTGTGGCCCCACCATCTCCACCATTGCATCCATTCATTGTTTCTGGGCTGGAAAACTTGTGCTATCAGAATGGCCTTACCATTTCAGCCCAGCCAGGCGATACTAATGGCACAGACTTTATGTTCTGTACATCGCCAGTCTAAGATCTGACCCAAATAGGCACTGGCCAGGTGTCTACATCCACTCAGCAATGTGTCCAACCTCCCAGCCAACCACATACACAACCTCCTCATATGCAACAAGTGGAAATCAGCACTCACCACTAACAGAGTATGCCACCTTGTTGGCAATCCTGGGACAAATTTTAACCTGGGAAATGACCAGCATGCCACGACTATCATTACCACCTTCCACTTCACCATCTCACACCATCATCAACTAATTGGCATTGTGATTTTCAGAGCCGCCTTGACAGTTTATGATTATCACCAATATCAGGCTCACATTTCTCATAAAGCAGAGAGCATTAGATTATATAAGAGCAACCATAAAGAAAGCACAGTCTGAAGATACTGGATAGACGCTTATTATGTTCAGAGACAGGAGTGCTCATCCATTGACCTTAATGCAATCATACAGATGTTTCATACTATTGTAGCTTTGGAAGAGACCAGACATGCACCATGCTTTTCGCCAATGCTGCCCACGTCTGAATCATCGACTTATCTACCCATAACTCCACCTGGCATTGAGGACCACACTGTGTTGGCCTCATCATCACTAGGTGCAAAGGTAGAGTCCATTTATCATTCAGATAAGTACTGTAACAGTAAAAACTGCTCAAACATGGAAAACAAAGAGGAATGAGGCAAACTTGTAATAGAACCTGTCATTACAGTAGAAAAGAAATGCTAATCAAGATAAAGAAAGGAGTAGGACTAATATCAGGCCTTCTTTGTCGTATCCTTGCCTCCAGTCGCACGTGCTTGTATCATGCGCTTATTTGCAGAGGCTGCCTGAGCTGCAACTGGTGTGGCTTTTTTCTTTGTTGCAGCCAATGCATGTTGATGACCAGTCAAAGTTGTGTTCCCTGGTGCTCCTGGACCAGTTGCATCCAAGAGGGAAAAATTAGCAACACCAAGGTGAACATGAGTTGTGGCAGACATGTCTGCTTGAGTGGAACTCCTGGGATTAATCAAAAGTGATGCATGATGGTTGGTGATTGCTCTCTCCAACATATGTCCAGGAGCTACTTGGGTCACATTTTGCAGTCCAGGATGGCTTACTAGTGACTGTGGAGGTGAAAAACAGGAGGGAGGAGCGTCATTGTTATCATCCATCTCCTCAAGAAGGTCACCTTCCCATCCATTTTGGAGAGGAATTATGGGCACAGGCTGGAACCTGGGTGTATTGGATATGGCTGAATGTCTGAATACACCTTCATTGAAGAAGGCCATAACCTCTCTTGATCATCTGAACTGCTTGAAGAGTTGCTCGAGATAGAAATTGAAGTCATTGCAGTATGAAATTTGGTATTGTTCCCTTTCAAGCTGAGTTCCATGTCGTGGCTAATTAGATATTATGCCTAGTACCAAATGCTGTTAGTAGATTTGACTAAAGACAGTGTGAAGTTAGAACACATACAATGATGGCAAGGCCCACAACCATTCCTTTGGTAATGCACTGAGCTCCCATCTGTTCTTCTCTAGCTTTCAGTCGACCCTTCTTCTTGTCTGAGAATGAGCTCTTTCCAAATAGCAGAAGGTGTGCCATCTAGAATAAAATAATAATTATAACAAGTCTGGGTGAGCAATTTAAAGCTGAGAAACTGGAGTGAGGAGATGTACCTGGAGAAGAACATCGCTCTTGAGGAACATGCTTGATGATATATTGCGAGGACCAGCAAGTAGAACTGGCATGAGGTGTTCATACTTTGAAGAAGTGTCATGTAGATTTTCGGAATGCTTGAGCAGGCAGAGAAGGTCTTCATTAGTAGCTTTCATGGCAGAAGACATTGAGAAGATGTCGATAGGGAGGCCCAAGGGAGTGAGAAGGAGTGCAGCTGAGTCCTTGATTGTGCGCAATAGATTGGAGTGCTCAGCATTGACAGTGATGCAAAACTAGAGAATACATTTAGATTAGCCTGATATTATCTGAACAAATATCATTGAAGGTCGAACTCACCAATGGTGCAAACTGTTTGTAAGTCTCCATCTTTTCATGCAGTTCAGTTGGGACTGCTTCATATAGCTCAGCAACTGTCCCATCAGCAATAGCATTGGGACTCAACCAGCATGTAGGACTGCAAGGGTCAACATTTGGTTTTGGAGTCATAGAGAAAAGAGTGTTGTTGATCCAGAAATGATAGAACATTGTGTATTTCCTTGCTATCTTACTGATAGCCTGATCGAGCTCAGATGTCTTCTTCAATACATGACTACAACTTCAAGCTGGAACCATTGCCAAGAGGGCAAGGTAGTCCTTGTGTATGCTTTGGAGCTCAGTGTGTACATCGTAGTAGCATTGCTGTACATAAGAGAGCACCTGAAGCATAGATCAGTCATTGATAATAATAGTTCCTCAAGCATGTAGAATAGATGTGGTGAATCTTACCTTTCTCAATTCCTATATATCTACAGTGGGGCCCAGCACGCGAAGGGCTCTCCACAATTCATTGACATCTAACCCAGAATCAGAACTATCTCCTTGATCCACTCCATCCTCCTGATGTTCCTCGTGGTCAGCTTGGGATTCTGTATCATTGCCACTGATGTCGCCAATGTGGCTGGTAAAATCCTCACCAGAGGAATCAGTACAAGGTCTAGGCATAATGGCGGAGAGATGACAGGGATTGGACAAACTAAATCAGCTGAAGGATGAGGTGGTGAGCACTGGAGGATATATACCATAGAGCTTCCCGAATGTTTAAATACATTTATGGCCCAAACCATGCGTGTTTGCAACATTTCAGGACATTGTTGTAGCAGTGTAGCCTGTGACATATAAAACATGAAGCTGAGGTAAAATAACGCACCTGGGCACAACAGGATGTAATATCGACACAAGGAATGCACAGGAATGCGGCATGCTTGGCACCAGCAGTACAGATTAGTATTAATGTGATTAGTGCCATCAATGGCAGTCGCCACCTCATTGTATAAAGACTGCCTGTGTAACTAAATTACAGCAGTCACTAGAAAGAATTGTGTCAATGGTCATGTTAAGCACAGGATATCATTCCAAGACTTACCAAACCACAGCAACACTCACATCAATTGCCACCCTGTCTCCATTCTCTCATTCAAAGATACATGTCACCATCAATGTGGTCAACAACAAGAAATTTGCCCTTGTGGGCTGGATCAGAAAACAGCAGTGCATCTTGAATGATTGAGGCCACCGGAATGAAGATGGATGAGGTCTGGTCAACAGCCCTAACACGTGTCAGACTCATTTCTTTGTCCAATCAACACTTCCGCTGGTTTCCTATGCTTGTGGTGTAAGATTGAATGAGGGCAAGCTGGAGCTTACCAATGTCATCGAGCTGACAGGTAAAGATGAATATAAGGTGCATAAACACCTTTTTTGTTGGCTCAAGTTGTATTAGTGCACAATCATGGTGTGGTGTGCTGAAGGACTGTGGGGTGCAATGTATGTAGTCAGTGGCCACCCTCCAGTCAACACTGAATTCGTAATTGACTTTGAGATACCGGTATTCTCATACCTGACTGAGATTAGTATTAGTCATTGTCAATTTTGACTGCTAAAACACAAAGGCAGCTCACTTTGCAATGCTGTGGGATACTAATCCACTGGGTCAACAGATGTCCAACTGATGGTAGAAAGTTATTCAGATACTCTGTGAACTTCTTTCTAAATCCCACAAAGGCCTGGTCTGAATCATTATGAGAGCCTTCAATCTCTTGAATAGTCTCTGGCCTGCATGGTGAACCAAACTTGAAGTGCTCCTCAAACTAAAGGCCCGGTATTAAGAAACCATCATTCTGGTCATGATCAAGGCATCATTGTCATCACCGGTATCTGAATGGTTATTTTTTGTGAGACACCATTGGTCAAAGTGGTCTATGTGATCATGCAAAAGTTTACATGCAAGAACATGCTGGTCAACACAAAGAATCTCAATGAAGCAAACAATAATATAGTTAAACCCTGGGACCCCACATCAAATTTGTATGTGAAAGCTTACCTGTCCAGCAACATCACTACCATTTGACCAGTCTTGATACATGTGTTTCAGTGGACCATGCATCTTCTCATTTGGGCACATGCTATAGTTTCATGATACCCCCTTATCGCGTATATCCCATATGACATGCTTCCACAAATGAATCTTGGGAAAATCCCAGTCTTCCCTGAGGCCAGGGATACCTGAGCTAGCAGCAGCAGTGGCATAAGCCTGGAGGACTCATCAGTAACAGTAACATATTGATGAATCAATGTGAAGTACATTTAATTGCTCATTGAAAAAAAGGAGCTTGGCATTAATGAGGGCAATTGTGCTTTCTGTCTGAACATTGAGACCAATCAAACTATCTAGTTCAAGATAGGTACTGATGAGTTTCAATAGTAGATGGCCAGCGGGGCATGTGGTTGGTGTAACAACACTTAATGTGGCAAGATAAACTTGCTATTAAATAATAGACACATACTACATAATCATTGTCAAACATGAATGCACCAACTTACTATGGACAAGTCAGCAAGCTTATTGCCATCACTGAATGTGACATTCAATATTGCCTTGAAATGCGACAACTTGCACCAGCAAGGGAAGTCTTTGGCACTTTGTATGCAAGATGGACCAGATCAGACATGAAATCAGCAACAAAATTTGAAATACTTACAGACCTTCAACCATCACCTCTGCTTGATGTCCAAGGAATTTGAGAATCGATTTCAGTTCTCTGAGAAGATGTTTCCCCCATACACCCAGATGTAGGTAGTGTAAGTGATTGAAGCTCAATGCGTTGTGTGGGTTGGAATACCTAACCAGCCAGAATACATTCTACTGACGACTTAATTGGGTTCCCAGAGAAGTCTCTTGAGACTTACTTCAACAGGGCATAAACCGAGCTTCTTAAGTATCTCTTCTCTGGTGGATTTGCGAATTTTGTATGCTTTGAGCCCCTCCTCACCCTGTCCCACATTGTGAAGTCTGAATGTCTGAGCAAGATCATGGAGTTCCTCTAAAGGAATGAGGCAAACTGGACATGGGCATTTGCCATTCTGGCCACAGATCAGTGACATCATGCACCTATGTTGTGATAATATCAAATGTAACTGGTTTACGATAAGAAGGTAGCTTACTCACTGTTCTTCATAATCTCCTGACAGGATCAATATGAGTGGAAAAAGATACTAAATGATCTCATCCCAACATTTGTGTTAATAGCCAGTTTTAGAGTAAATGATAAAGGCTTCCAGTAGCTTGGTGAATGCCTCATGCCAAACAACATGTTTGAGAGTTGTATATCCGAGTTTACCTTCTTTGGTGATGTCCTCTGGAACCTTGAAGTAACACATAGAATAGTGTCATTAGTTTAGGAAATATTAATAAACTCATGATAGGCAGCCAACCAATGACACAACCTCCTCCAATTGACTGCGAGTTTCTGATCTCTACTGGGAGATTAGCACAATGGACAATGACAGGGTACCCTTTGACACTGCCATGAGACGACAGTCAAGTTTTATCAGCATATAATATAAAGCCAAATGGTACAGCATTCTTGATGTTTCCCAGAAGTTGGGACTGGAAGATAAATCATGATAGTAAGAAATGATGATCAGTCTATCTCATTATGCCCAGACTCATACTTGTATGTCCCACCAACAATCGCCTGTCCAGGGTTCATCATAAAACCACTCATATTCAGTGCTGTCATGCTTGTACATGTGTTCAGCATCCCAAACAAAATGTGGGGCAAGCTCCAGATTGGCAAGTAGATCAAGCGCCCATTTCCAGATTAGGTGGATGTGAACGTCGAACTCAACAACCTCAGACTTGTATTTGGTGGAGATAACATCTTTAGAAAACTATAACATAATGAATTGATTACACTCTGATAGTTATAGAGATTACAGAATTATTGATAGCACATACAGATGTGAGCTTTGCCCCAGCATTGTCACATGTTTTCCACAACTCAGCCTCATTTTTCAACATCACTTTCTCCTTGCCCCGAGAAACAAGGGAGATCAGTAAAAGTAAGCTGTCGACCTTGGACTTGTTCAGCCTAGCACAAAGAGCTATCTCAGTGAACGCATGGTCCCCACAAGTATGAAACGGTCTCCATGGTACAGAGTCAACTGGGCTTGTCCGCATGCTCTTCTCTTTGGAGTGAAATTCTTCAAACTTTTGGCAGAGTGGAGGCCACATGCTGTGTGGGTGATATTCTGTCTTAAAATTGGTAGGCTCTCAGAATGACGTTGGAGGATCATCAGGCCATTGCCGGCTTGACATGCTTGCCATAGATACATCCAATGACTGTTGTGCTAGAAAAAAAGTAGTTGATCTGATGTAAACTCACATAAAATGACCACATGGATTCACTTACACGTATTCTTGTTCATACTGTGTTCCGAATCACTGATATGCACAGCATCCACATTGACGATAGGGTCAACTATGAGTGAAATGTTATGGTAAGCAAATAACACAGAATTGAATCCAAGATGTTCAAAACTTACTGATGTCATTGTAGTAGAGGTTGTCATTCAGATCAGGTTGGTGCAAGTCATCATGAGGCCTTGGGAGATCCTGTGGTTCATCACTGATGTCGTCTTGAGGGTCACATTGAGGGGGGGGATGGGGAGGAGGCAATTGGATGACCTGGGAGAACCTCTAGAACCTCTAGAACAATGGAATGAGGAAGAAGAGGAGGAGGGGAAGATGCGAGGGGTGCT
Organism: Rossbeevera mucosa; assembly: GCA_038090415.1. Taxonomy (NCBI): domain Eukaryota; kingdom Fungi; phylum Basidiomycota; class Agaricomycetes; order Boletales; family Boletaceae; genus Rossbeevera; species Rossbeevera mucosa. The sequence continues at coordinate 6,477 of JBBPMR010000890.1, read as the reverse complement.
TCTGCAAAGAGGACAACTTCTTTGGATATGACCTGGTTGGCATCGAAGGCAGGTGGAACATTGGTAGTCTGGGCAGTCAATGCAAAAATGTCCTAGGCATTGACATTGGAAACACAAGGAGGAGAAAAGGAGATGTCTTCGGGGAAGAGGGTGACTTCTAGTGGTCTGGTGGGGTTCCAGCTCAACATGGTCCAAGGAGACAGATTCTTCAATGCTAAAGGAAGGAGAGGAGGCAGGGGGAGATTTGGGGTCCAGGAAGATGGTGTCAATTCCCTCATAGTCAGCTTGTTTTGAAGGAGGGACAGTCTTGGAGCAATGGAGGGCTTTGATGCAGTCAAGAGCCTTGATTTCTGCAGGGTCAAGTGGGGAGGAGGATGCAGAGGGAGTGGATGGAATCTCGAGGAGACCAGTTGGAGAGACTGCATCAACCTCTGCAGGGAAGGAGAAGGGGAAGAGTTTAGGTGAGAGGGAAGAGGTGGGGACTGAGGGGTAGGTGGCCAGTTCAGCCAGAAACTGATATATATCTTCAATGAACTCCATCATGCCTAGCTGATGCATGGCAGAGAGGAGCTGTTCCTCAATGGCTCAATGGGAGGCAGATACCTGGGATGCTAGGAATGCCTGACTGCCTTCAGAGGAGGAGAACATGGCGTTTACAATGGATAGGAGGTGGGAAGAGTGGACGAAAGCCAGGTATAAGAAACTAAGGGGGAGTCCATGTTGACATGGGCAGAGATAGGGTGGTGCATCCTGGAATCCTGTAGGTAAGCCCTAAGGCGACGGATGGATGGAGAGGATGGTTTGTCATTTTGAAGACAAAGGGCATAGTGGGGATGTCCACCACAAGGACAGGGTGAGGAGAGGGGGCAAGGGGAGGGGATTCAGGACACCATTTCCAGGGGGTGTTGTCAGTTATGGAGGTGGGAAGAGGAGTGCCAAGTTTCATTGGGCTTGGACAATCTGACAGAGGAGCATCACTCCCAGGGAGATTAAAGGGAGAACTTGAAGCAGGAGGCAAAAGTGGTGGGGAGGTAGGAGGAAGAGAAGATATGGAAAAAAGGGTTTCATTTGAGACATTGGACATGTTGTGTAGGAAAGGTTTAGAGGGGGAAAACAGAGGGATGAAGCTTTTTATAAGCAAGGAGGGTGGACTTAGCATGTTTCAACCCCCATTCAGGAATCCAGGTGTCTTCTTCTGCAGTATACCCTTTCCATCAGATCAGAAACATGCAGTTCCTTGCAGAGCCTTTGTGACATATGATCTGCAGTATCTCATACTCTTCTTCACCTTCTACTAGGTCTGGGGGTGGAGCAAGGAAGTTTGGACTGTGGACGGCATTTTTGCGATAGGGCGATAAAAGGGAAGCATGAAATACATTGTGGATGTTCCATGTTTTAGGAAGGCACAGTCAGTAGATGAGGGGGAGATAGGACCTAGATGATGGTGAAGGGTCCTTCACATTTTGGGGTCAATTTGGGGAAAGTGAGGGAACATTTCAGGTTTTTGGCTTCCAACCAAACCTTGTCTCCTTTGGTGAAGGGCTTGAATCCTCTGCCATGGTGAGCTTTCATGATCTGCCTAGCAAGCTCATGGGCAGCCAGAGCTTCATCTTAGGCAGCAGTGAGAGATTTTAGGCATGATTCAACAGCAGAAAGGTTGGTTTTGGTGAGAATAGTGGGGAGGGGGCAAGGGTCAAAGCCCATCATGAGAAAGAAAGGGGATTTTCTGGTGACACAATGAGAGTGATGGTTGTGGGCAAATTCCACATGGCTGATCCAATCAGCCCATGTGGCAGGGTTATCACCACAAAAGATCCAAAGGTACGTTTCAACCTCCTGGTTGACCCACTCTGTTTCTCCATTTGTTTGAGGGTGGTAGGCAGTGGAGAGGGAGAGGTCATATCTGAGGACGTTTTCAAGTTCTTTGGCAAAGGAGAAAGCAAATTCAGGACCACAATCAGAGATGATTTTGTGATATAGGCTGAAGCGTTTGTAGACCTTATGGAAAAAGAGGGAGGAAATACCCTCAGCAGTGATAGTTTTCTTGGTTGGGCAAAGAATCACCCCCTTTGTAAGGCCATGGTCTACCATGACCAGTAAGGAGTCAAAGTCAGAGGAGAAGGGGAGGTCAGTGATAAGATCACAGGAGATCTGTTGAAAGGGGTGAGAGGAGGTTGATTTAATGGGGGCGAGAGGAGGGAAAGTGGGGTGGGTGTTTGCTTTGCATTGTTGGCAGGCAGAACAGCCTTCAATGTACTTGTGGATGAACTGAGCAAGGCCGGGCCACCAGTACTCAGCAAAGACAAGTTGGCAAGTTTTGAGGTAGCCAGGGTGGCTAGCAAAGGGGTGGTCATGGGCTCGAAAGACAATGTCCTTTCAAAGGGCAGAAGTGGGGAGGTAAACATGATCTTGGTAGGTAAGGACACCCCCAGAGTATTTCCAGTCAGAGAGCTGAGAGCAGAAGGCAGGGGGGATGGTTTCTTCAAGGCTTTGGAGAGCATTCTGTACAAGAGAATCATCACCTGCAGCGGAGGCAATTTTGTTGCAAAGTGCAACATCAAAGGCATGAACGAAAAGGTTTGGAGGGAGCAAGGTGACTGCCTCATTGTCCTTGGGTAAGGAGGACAGTTTGTCAGGTCATCGAGAAAGAGCATTGGGACCTGCAAGAAGTTTTCCAGGGACATAGATCATGCGAAGGTCAAAGTCTGCAAGGTCGAGGAGCTAGCGAGCTTGTCAGTGGTTAAGGTTCTGGAGGGAGTGGAAGTAGATGAGGTTTTTATGGTCAGTGAAGACCTGGATGGGAAAGGGGGAGCCTTGAAGGTAGTGTTTCCATGCCTGTAATGCATGAATGACCACGAGGAGTTCTTGATCATAGATGTCATAGTTGCATTCTGCAGGAATAAGGGACTGGAAAAGGTAAGAGCAAGAATGCTAGTCTCCATTAGAGTTAGTCTGGAGGAGGATGGCACCAGTGGCATCTCAGGAGGTGTCTGTTGCAATGGCGAAGGGGGCAGAGAGGTATGGGAGGTGAAGGACTAGTTTCAAGAGAAAGGAAGTCTTCAGGGATTCGAAGGTGGTTTGACAGGCAGGAGTCCAGTCCCAGGATTTTTCTTTCTTAGTGAGGTCTATGAGGGGTCAAGCAATATCAGAGTAGTGGTCTATGAAGCGGCGATAGAAGTTGGCAAAGCCAAGGAATGATCAGACATCTTTGACTTTGGAGGGGGTTGGCCAGGAGGCAATACCATCCAGCTTGACTGGGTCCATTGCCAGGGTACCAGGGTGGACAATCATTCCAAGGAATTCCACTTCCTTGGTGGTGAATTTGCACTTCTCGAGGCAAAGATGGAGGTCGAGTTCCTGCATGTGCTGGAGAACTCGTCGAGTGTGTTCTGTGTGGGAGGCAGCATCAGAGGAGAAGATAAGAAGGTCATCGATGTAAATAACAAGCCAGCCTTCAGTGATTATGTCATGGAAGAAGTCGTTCATGAATTGTTGAAAGGTGGAGGAAGAGTTGTTCATTCTGAAGAACATGTCAGTAGCTTCATAAAGCCCTTTATGGGTGATGAAGGCGCCCTTCCATTGGTCTCCCTCCTTGATCTGGACATTGTTATACCCCCATTGAATGTCGAACTTGGTGAAGACTTTAGCTCCTTTGAGTTTGTTGACCAAATCAGAGATCAAAGGCAGGGGGTAGGCGCCTCAAGGGGTATGGGAGTTCAGGTAGTGATAGTTCTGGCAGGGGTGGAGCTTTCCATCTTTCTTTTTGATGAAGAAAAAGGAGGACACTTGGGAGGACTTGAATGGGCAGGTCTTTCCACTTTGGAGGTTTTCTTCAAGGAAAGACTCTGTAGCTTTTTGCTTGTCAGGAAAGAGAGGGTAGAGTTTCCCTATCTTGGGAATGAAGGTTTCATCAAGGTTTATGGCATGATCATAGGGTTTGGGGGGAGGGAGACAAGACGAGGCTTCTTCAAAAAAGACTGACTGGAACTCAGAGTATTCAAAGGGAAGAGAGACCTTGGATTTGGATTTCTTGGCTTCCATGGCGAGGTTAATGGCAGTGGTAAGATGAGCAATGAGGGTCGATCCCTGGGGAATGAACCTGGATCTGCACTGCATGATGCGGTTTATTACTCGGTTTTCCGTGGCTCTCCAAAGGTACTGGCCCTCTGTTTCGAATTTGAGATAGTCATAGAGTCATTTGTCATGAACAGCGTGAACATTGATATCTTTTGGAAGCTTGGGGGAAGGGGAGGTGGGTTTCCAAAAGTGTGAGTCATGCTGCTGGAGATCTGCAGTATGGAGGTGGTACAAGTGGGCGGACATGTCAGAAGTCTCAGAGATGGAGAGGGTCTGGGCTTCCCAGTCAATGTTAGGGTTGGTGGCCTGCAGCCAGGGGAGTCCTAGGATAGTGTTTTCATTTCTGCAATCCATGATGTGGAAGAGGACTTGTTGAGTGACCTCTTCGATGTCGACAAAGAGTATGGTGGAGAAGAGGATGTCACCTTTCTTGTTAACAGATTGGTCAACATTTCAGACTCAGATGGAAGTTTCTAATTTGGTCCTGGGGAGTCGGTGTTTTCAAACAAAGGACCAGTTGATGCAGGAGATTTCTGCACTGCTGTCTACTAGGGCATTGGTTTCAACGGCTTGGAGGTTGTATGAAGGTACAATCAGATGAATGGGGATTTTCATTGCCTTGGAAGACTTGGATATAAGTACAGGTGCACAGGTAGTAGAAATAGGAGATCCTTGCATCAAACAAGGTCTCCTCTTTAAAAACCCCAGGAGAAAGCAGTTTTCCCAACAACCTTTTCATTGTCAGAGTCTTCCTCCATGTCAATAAGGGCGGGGACGTCTTTCTCCTCTGCTTTAGCAACCTTTTTGGTGAATCACTTGTGGGAGGAGGTAGCAGAGGTGGTGGAGGTAAAGGCTGAGCAGGAGGAGGCATTGTGGCTAGGTTTCCTGCAGTGAAGGCAAAGTTCTAGTTTAAAGCATCTCTCTCTTTCTTCAGGAGTGAGCTTGGCAATTTTTGCTGCATCTACGTCCATGGTGTTGGAATCTTTCTCCTTAGGAGAGTGGACAGTGGCCTGGGGAATGAAGAGGTGGGACTGGCCTTGTCCTTTGTGGAGTTTGGCAGTCATAGCAGCACAACATTGATAGTTGTTGAGTCTTTGGATATTGGTATACCAATCAGTGATGGTGGTGGGGACTTTCTCCATGAGGTAGACTCATTCAGAGAGGGAGGGGGGAATGCTAGTTGAGAAGAACTAACAGAGGGTGGCCTCTTCTTTGAGACCAGAGATAGCGACTCAGTTTTGGAACTGGGCGATGTAGAAGGCAAGGGAGGGGGAGAACAACCCATTGCATTTGGTTTCCATGTGGAAGGAGGAGAGCCAGGTGAGAGCATTGGCAGCCAAGTTGGAGTGTTCGAAAGCCTTCTTGAATTCATCAAAGAAGTCACTCCAGGTTCCTAGGGATAGGGAGCCAGTGGAGAGTTGCTTTGAAGTAAAGGTGTTGGCCCAAGAGTAGGCAGTTCCTTTCTTCATAAAAGACAGAATGGGTCCAACTTGCCTCTCATCCAAGTGGTAGGTATCTTTGTTGATGGTGAGATACCTCTGAACAGAGCATATTCAGGGCATCACCTTATCCTGGGAACCATCAAAGTCCTCAGGTTGGGCAAGGTGGAGTTCAGTGACTTTAGATAATAACATGATATAAGGGAAAGGAGGTGGGGGAAGGCTAAAGGGAGGTCAATAAGTGACTGGAGTAGGTGATGGGGGAGTGGGTGGTCTGGGGAGGATAAGGCTCAAGGATAGCTGGTGTGCTAACTCAGTGGAGTTGTCTAGTTCTTGGGTTGAGGGGAGGTTAAGATCTGGATCAAGATCTGTGTCTTCATCGCTGGTTTGGTGAGGAAGGGACTCTGGGGACTCAGGGGGAGGTTGGCCTTCTTTCCAAGAGGAGGCAATGGCTAGGGCTCAGTGGGTCGAGGAAATGAAGGGGTTCTGTGGTGTGAAAGGTGGGTTCCTTCCCTCAGGTCTCAAGTAGGGGAGTTTGGAAGGAATAGTGGTAATGGTTCACAACAATGGTGACCAAAGGGTAAGCTAGAGCTTTTGTTATGGCTGGCCTGGGTAGGGTTGGTCATAAACTCAATGGGTACTAGGGCTAGGGCTGAGGAATCCTAAGGTAGACACCAGAGGATGATGAAGGGCTAAGGAAGTCTGAAGGGAAGGGCCTAAGGATGACTAGGGCTAAGGGTTGCCTGGTGAGCTTCACCATGAAGTGAAACACCAAAGTCTTGACTAAGGAGACCAAAGGGGGAGGCCTTGGGTCGATGAAAGACTAGAGTGAGGAGCATATGCTCAGAGGGACTAGGTGATGCTGAGAGCAGGGATATTTTAAGAGTATCGAGTAGCTCTAGCTTAAGGTTACAGGGTCGAGCATCTAGGATTTAAGTACTAAGGAGATGGAACATCATGG
>JBBPMR010000889.1:0-13698 GCA_038090415.1 Rossbeevera mucosa | reverse complement strand
TGTTGATTCAATTGTACATCCACATGTAGTTGTTTGATCATGTGAATGTTATTGTTGTATTCTCCCTCTGCCATTGACTTAGTGATTTTGTGAATGTTGAACTGTACAATACCCTCTTGTCCTTCGCATGCGCTGCCAGCAATTGCAATTCATGTTTCCGGTCTGTACAGAAGATCAGTCTCTGTCCAATACTGGCCATCACTGTTTGGCCATGATCACCTGTGGACCCTTGTGCCCTGTTAGCTGTACAGAAGATCAGTCTCTGTCCAATACTGGCCATCACTGTTTGGCCATGATCACCTGTGGACCCTTGTGCCCTGTTAGCTGTAGTGCCTGCAGTACGTTGTGATGATGTAATAATAGAAGGCTGTCATCTGTAAGCGCTGTCGTTGTGCTGTAAGCGCTGTCATTATGCAGTAATAGTGTCGTCACCTGTTCTATAATCAGGGATTTGCTGATGTTTGCCATCGTAGTTGTGTTCAGAGGTACCATCACATTCGGAGACGGTATGGGGGATGTGAACAATAGGAGTGTCATCGTTGTCCTCGAAGGGAGTAGGCGATGGGGCGCGAGAATCATTGGAGACGGATGGTGCAACTGGGATTGTTATCCAGGGACAATCGTTATCAGTATAGCAATTGTTACAAACAGGATTGCAACCTTCTGATGATGGATTGTCGTCTTCTGGACCCAGAGCATTTTCGCAACGATCGCAAACATCATCACAAAGAGATTTGGTGGGCAAGGCACTCCGAGTTGGAATGATTGTGTTGGCGGCATCCCCAAACTCGGTCGGAGTCAGGGATGGGATGCGGACAATGGACGAGGGTGGTGAAACATTTGTGTAACAGTTGTTGCACAGAGAGTCCGCTCAGTACATCAATGGGTTGTCGTCTTTTGCAGGAATTGGTTGCTGACAGTCTTGACTAGTGATGCCGCGGCCCAGCCTGAAAGCCGTGAGCTGGCAAAGCCGAGCCCCAAAAGCCCGAGCCAAGCCAGGCCGCATTAAGAGCTTGGTGGGGCTTGGAGCTTGGCCTGGCATTTTGAAAGCCGTGGGCCGAGCCGGGCCGGGCCCCAGAAGCCCTGAAGCCGTGAAGGATTGCATGTCCCTGTTACCGGCAAGAGCCGATAACTATAAATGGTATGTAGTTATGAAATTTTCATTTCGCCTCCAATCTCTTGCCCACGCCCACGCCCCTCCCCCTTGCGCCACAACAAACGCGATAGAGATGGCGACGTTGTCGTCTCACCCCTCGCCTCGCTCTCGCTCTCGGCCCACCTCCCACTCCCACCACTCCCTCTCACCCACCCCCACGCCCCTCCCCCTTGCGCCGCAAGAAACGCGATAGAGATGGCGACGTCGTCTTGCCCCTCACCTCCCTCTCGCTCTCGCATGCGGCCCACCACCCCTCTCACCTCTCGCCCTCGCCCTCGCACCGCAACGCGCACGTCAGAGACGACAACGACGACAAAACGCGTCATCGCCATCTCGCCGGTCTCGGTCTCGGCCCACCCCCCACTCTCACCTCTCGCCCTCGCCCTCTCTCTCTCTCCCTTGCACCGCGCACACGGACCTGACCGGGACAACGACCCCAGGCCACAATGCCGACACAGACGACAACGACAATGACGAAACGCGTCGTCGCCATCTCGCCGGTCTTGGCCTCGGCCCACCCCCCACTCTCACGTCTCGCCCTTGCCCTCTCTCTCTCCCTTGCACCGCACACACGGACCCGACTGGGACGATGGAAGACATCATTGACGACGAGGCGACGACAACGACAACACCAACACACCAACGTGCGACGATGACGCGCGGGTTTGGTAGCGTCTTGTACGAAGCCGCGGCCTGGGCCTAAGCCCGGGCTTTTGGGCCGGGCCGGGCCGTCTTTGGGGGCTTTGCAGGCTTGGAGCCCGGCTTGTGATTTCACAAAGCCTCCAGCCCCCTAAGCCGGGCCCGAGCCGGGGCTTTCAGGCCGAGCCGGGCCGCGGCATCACTACTCAGGAACACTGGCATGCCATTTCCGGCTATGCCTTTCTCATCGATGGCGGTGCCATCTCATGGAGCTCGCGCAAACAGGAACTGGTTACACTCTCGACAACTGAAGCTGAATATATCGCCTCCACACATGCCACAAAAGAAGCCCTCTGGCTGCGTCGTCTCATCGGCGAGATGTTCGGGCCACTCCGCAACCCACTCACCCTCGTCAACGACAACCAGTCCGCCATTGCGCTTACTAAGGACGGTAATTATCACGCACATACTAAACACATTGATATTAGATACCACTTCATTCGTTTTTCTATTTCACAAGGTTCCATTCGTCTACTCTACTGCCCTACTGATAGTATGGTTGCTGATACCCTTACCAAAGCTCTCCCTTCCGCTAAGGCAAAGCATTTCGCTTCCGAGCTCGGACTCCGTTCCGTTTGAGGGGGAGTGTTGGAGTTCATACGCTCACTTCCGTATTAGGTAGCTTACATAAGCTAGTACTTTTACTCACTCGTTACTGTACCTCAGTTGACTCTAACCATAGTCTACTGAGGTAAGACACTCATTACACATTACTGTTACATATACTTACTCTACTGTAGACTCATACTCGTCTACAGGTAATCCAGTTGACTCTAACCATAGTCTACTGAGACTCATACTCATCTACAGTTAGCCCCTGCGCTATCGCCTACGACGAAGATGTTGGACGGCTTGTCACATCCCTTGCTGAGAACGTAGTCGTATGTGGCTGCTGCAATGCTGGTCCTCCGGCACTGCCGGTGGCGAGGCGTTAACAAGCACGCATCGTCCAGCAGTCCCAATCCCTGACTGCGAAGCCACGAGGCGCCTGGCAGAAGATTTTGACCGTAGGTCGATTGGCCTCTGCTCGTATCATAGTGAGACAACACGACCATTCCACTATGCAGGACGGAGCTAAACCATCTGGAAATCCAGTCAATGGACAATACATAGTCCGAGCATGCGCTGTATGATACACTGTAACACCGGATGCACACTGGGATGCAACGACAACGGGTAAACGAGATCGACCGAGTCTACTTGTTCCCCGGATCCCCGCCGAAACAAGGCCCCTTACTCCTTTCACTGCCCAGATACATGAGCCACGTGTTATCCATCATCGCGCAAGCTTGTTCTAAACCGCGGAAGATCACCTTCTCCGGGCCCACGTAGTCGATCCGCCGCAGCCCATCGCCCATGCTAGTCACGTTCCTGGAAGTAGGGTCGCGGGGTGTGCCGACCCTCGTATAGTACGCTTGCGCAGCCAATTTCTTCCTTTGGCCGGTCCAACCGTTGTACTCCTTCTGGGAGACATACTTCAGGAAGTGGCGAGAGATGGCTTGAAAGACGTCGCCACATGTGATACCTCTTGCGTTCCGAATCTCGATCGGCCAAGGGAAATGAGGCAATGGATCGTCCGCAACACATTCGATCCGCATCTGCATCACCGGAGGATGCGTCGCCGGGCGTGCGAAGTAGGTGGGATCGAGAGGTAGTGTTCCTACCGAATTTCGCGAGTTGTACGTGACCCCGCGTGGGCCTAGTGCGATGTCAAAGCTGATTGGGTGGCCACCATTACAGCGGTGTTGCAGGTGGGGGTCTAGTTGTGTGCCACGGGTGATGGGTCCCGGAATATTGACCCAGTCGTGTAGCGCTGGCTGCAGCGCTGGTTGTTGAGCTGGCCCTGTCCAGTTTGGACGAGTCCGCAAGTCATTCGTGCCCTGTAGACTGCTGCTACGGGTATTATAAGGGCGTCTTGTCGCCGGGGGACGGCGTTGAGGTGCTAGAGTGACTTGGCGTATAAACAATTGGCGAATATAAACACCAAAAAGACATACCCGAATTCCAAACTTGGATACCGTTGGGTGCGGAACGGGGGCAGCAAGGGCCGTAAGCTTTCCACCGATTGTGTGGAATGAACGGAAATGAAGTATCCAGCCTCTTTGCCCTCTTTCGATCACTACCTGCTGAAACAAGCATTATCATTATTCTCATGCGTTTGTAGAATGTGGATATCATTTTCTCACAAAACAACACGGTGAACGACGACCAGAATTTGGAGGGCGTTTCGTTTGGTTCCCTCGACATAACTGTATGCTGGGTGCCTCGATTTCGTTTCGATGACGCCCGCTCCCTGTTACCAACTCTGCTCCCGACAAAATCTGAGCCCCAAGTAGAGCATCTGGCAGTGCATGGATAGCAAGAGTGAATCCGGTTGGAAGCCATTTGGGAGTAGTGAAGGTCTTGGTTAGAGGATGTGGGCTGGAGCAGGGGTTGTTTGCTGACCTTGGACATGACAAGGGATAGACGTATTATAATGGGGGGGGGGGGGTTGGGTGATGTTCCGATCAAAGGGATACCAACAAGACATTCGTGGTGACCACGAGGACGAAGCATCCCCTTGCCATGCCTTTATCACGCACTGTGGCCCACCACGGTGATTGAGATGATACAAAATGCAGACCAGCGTCAAATCATGATCCAGGCCGTGGAGTTCCAGTAGTAAGTGACATGAGATTTTGCATAAATAAAGCATTCTCTGAGACCAGGCAATAATGCCATGCCATGCCATGAGTACCGCCAGCGATGGCGATGGAACTCTGAGAGCATCATCGCATGGTATGATAGACAACTGAAACCTACGGACATGCGATAAGTTATCAAGAAGCTCCGAGGTGGTTGAAAGGCTCTACCAAGGGCCTGAGTGGCCTGACGGAAACCACGTTTTTTGCCTGAAGGTGTGATTGATGCGAGGTGCGTCAGATGTTTTGGATGTATCATGTTGCGCCCAACGACTCGGAGTTCTCTGTCAGCTGAGCCCCATGCTCACCGGCGATTCACATCAGAAACGTCGTCGACCTTTCATTCAAACGTCCCGCTGGGCCTCCTTTGACGAAAGATCTCCAGCCTCTCCGAAACGGAAATGGTCGGGCTGGATGCCATCGGGATCCGGTACGCAAGCTCATGTCACCGCCAGACGCGGGGGGAAAGAAAGTAGGACTAACATGGCGCATGGCGTGGCGTCGGGCCGATGACCATGGTTTCCTTTCCATCAAGAAGAAGGTGTGACATCCGAAGAATCAATACGTTGGACAGCACAAAGCTGACCCAGGGCTTGGCACGCGACAGCAACGGAGAAGATGTGAACGCCTGCGACTCGTTTCATAAGAATTTTAATGCTTTCCGGTAATCATTCATCGTTGGTGATACCCACACAGAAGACGAACGCCCGAGCCACCACCAGCGCCGCAGAAGAATGATTGACCAGGCAAGCGCTGAGCGTCACAATTTCCTCTTTTAAGCGGACTGGTTTCGTCTCTGGCGGACGACGGCACTACCTTGGCAATCTAACTTAGGGCATTTGTTCTCATCTGAGTTTTCTTTCAATCTTCCTTGCAGAACTCTATCTTTGATCTGATTCAGGTCATATTTGCGTCCGGGAGGCCTTCCGTGACGTTCCGTTGGCAAGAACATATCCGAAAGCTGGAAGCTCTCGCTTGTGCTACTACTAGGACTGTGGTGTAGTCACATTGGTTGTGGGGTATATGATCAGATGCTGGCTGTCTGAGTGGCCGCCGTGTGAGAATGGAATTGTACCACCAGAATCTTGTCCTTCGCTGCATAAACACGATCTACGTCCGACGAGTTCGTTCCATGAGAGAGTCCTCGGTCAAACGGACTCCCGCAGGACTACACTACATATGGCATCACAGTATTTGTGACTAGTTTTCCTTCTTCCGCCATGGCCTCATTGTCTGATAAACTCGCCACTGCCCTAGAGTCTCGAGATCATCGTCGTATCCGTCGCCGCCTCCCCGAACTGCCCTCGGCCGTGCTCACCGAGATTGATTTCACGTCCAACGATTATCTCTCGCTCTCGACATCTCCCGCGCTCAGAGATGCCGTTCTTTCTGCCATGGCCGCGTCCCCAAAAATACTCGGATCGGGTGGATCCCGCCTTCTCGTTCCATCCCAGCCTCACGCCGAACTCGAGTCCCGCCTCTGTCGGTTTTTCGGCGCCGAAGCCGCTCTTCTCTTCAACTCTGGTTTTGACGCTAACGTCGGCTTCTTTTCGTCCGTCCCACAGCCCGGGGACATTCTTCTTTATGACGCGCACATTCATGCTTCCGTACAGGATGGTATGCGCCTTTCTAGGCTGGCCTCGGACGCACTCTTCCCCTTTTCACATAACTCCGTCCGTGATCTGCGACACCTTCTATCCAGACTTCTGGTGGATCGCCAAGATTTGAAGAGGGGAAAAGCCAGTGCTTTTGTCGCAGTCGAGAGCCTGTACAGCATGGACGGGACAATTGCTCCGCTCACGGAGATCGTGGAGTGTGTAGAAGAAATGCTTCCTTTGGGTAATGGATACATAGTTGTCGACGAAGCGCATGCCACCGGGATCTATGGACCAAAGGGCCGTGGATTGGTCGTCGAGCTGGGGTTGGAGAAGAGGGTGTTTGCGAGGCTTCATACATTTGGAAAAGCGCTCGCTTCGACCGGAGGTAACTGATCTAATCTTGTTCGAATGATTGCCAGGCTCATAATGCGCACGCATAGCCGCATTTTTGACGACAGATCTCGTCAAAAACTATCTACTAAATTATGCTAAGAGTCTCATATACACTACGACGCTTACGTTCGCCAACATCGTCGCGATCAACTGTTCATTTGACATGCTGGAGGATGGCACGGCAGAAGGCGTAGGTCATCGTACGTAATCTCCTGGCTTTTGATAGCTTACATCGTCTGTCCTCAGCTCTCCGAGCATCTGCTCGCCCTTTCCAAGTATTTCGTCGACCAACTTCGCTCTCAACTGCAAAAATATCCATCGTCTCTCCTTCGCCTCCCGAACCACCTCTTACCAGGGATTCCCGAGCAAGCAGAGAAACCGATGTTGCGACATCCGCGGGTCGCACGACCCTGGGAGTTCGACCCACGAGTATTGAATGAAAAGTCCTCCGCGGGTGCTGGTACGTCACGGAACCGCGATACACCGCCACCTCCGCGTCCTGCTCTATTTCCATCGCCGATTATTCCCATACTCACGCCGGAGCCTCGTGCGTTGTCGTCCTTTCTCCTGCAATTTGCGGCGTCTGCTCCTGCCGTCGCTGCGAGTGTGATACCTGATGCTTGCATGTCATCGGCACCGTCACCACCGTCCCTGCCTTCACCGCCTGCTCTCCCTTCGACGCCAGCAACAGCTTCGAGGCCGGGAGTTGTGTTGCGCACCAAGCCGATCTATCCACCGACCGTTCCCAAAGGGACCTCCCGTGTCCGAATCTGTCTGCACGCGAGACATACGCGTGAGGATGTCGACTTGCTCGTCCGGGGTATCGTCGCTTGGGCGGACACACGTGTGGCGGAGGAGAGTCAAGCTGAGCGACGGTGGAGGGAGTTGGCGAGGAACGTGGGGCTGGAGGCATGGATGGAAGCTAGGCTGTGATTTCCATTCGTCAACAAAAAACGAGGGCCGGTTTTGGCTGGTATTTTCTAGAAACAAAATGTTGTAAGTTCTTGTGTCGGCTTTTTTGGTGCAATAGGACTTTAGGACGATGTACTTCTGTTGGTCGCCGAGTCGATTGCAGAAGTGTACATGAGCACTTGGGTCATTGGTTTATGTAAAATTTATTTTGTAATGGCAAAACGTTGGGAAAGTTGTGATCTATCACTCATTTTCAATCGAGGTTACAAGGTTACACAAGTTATTCGTCTGTTGCTGAGTCGTAATTCACCACACCAATCTCACTATCCCTGGAGGACAAACCGTGCAATCCTCTCTGCAAAATCCTGGATATCCTCTGGAAAAAGCTTGGGCATGGTCCACCACCCGTGCGGATATTCGTCATGCTCGGCGAGTTCGACTGGACTCCCGAGCGCCACGATACGCTTCTTGAGCTCGCGGGAGGCGTCGATCATCAGATCTGCACTGCCGGCCAGGATGAGCGTCCTGGGCCAATCCGCTGCGAAAGGCAAAAAGCACCCAGAGACAAGTGGGTCCGTGGACGAGACACCCGACTCGCCAACATATATGGTCCACATCCTTTGGAGGGCGCGCGGACTCAACTTGACATCGTGGCCAATGAGCGTCTTGGCGTAGTCGGTCAGGCGGTCATGCGTGTGGATGGAATCCGGTGCAATGGCAACAACACCAGGGATGCAGTCGATACGACGGCCGTACGAGTAAGGGTTAGTGTCGATGCCATACGTTCGATTGCAGTTCAGGTAACTGACCATGGTTTCCCCCTGCGGAGGATTGGAAGCCATACCTCGGTCTCGAGATAATCAATCACAAGAAATCGCCCATTATTCTCGCAGAAATGGAGCAGGCGACCAAGTTTGCTACTCAGGCACTTGCAACACTTCAGCCAGGGCTGACGAGGGTGCGCGAGAAGCTGTACCTCGCTTCGAAGCGCCAAACGACGACGATGAAGGAGGACATCGTATACTGTCTGTTTCTTTTTGGCATCTTTGATGTCGCGCTCTCGGCGATATACGGTAAGGGAACACGATCAGTGCGTCGCCTGCTGGAACACATCTTGACGCAATCGGATAATGTCACACTCCTCTCATGGACTCACGTTGGAAACTCGGGCAGTAGTACCAACGGCTATCTGCCTGCCGACCTCACTGCCTACGACCAGATAGAGCCCCCTCACGTTCTGGAAGTGATCAAAAGTGCGGAGATGGACAGGATGACCATAGCCTTGCAGACTCGGTTGTACGAGCGGCTGCACGAGTTTCCCCCTCTTCCGATAATCACTGGTCGACTTCACCTTCCTGGGTTTGTCTTTCCCCTTACATCTATCATAGACGAGCCCAGATCCAACTCGACGGTTCGTGTGTATCATGCCACTGCACCCATCCTCGCCGATATACGCATCGAGACCGATGACGACTTGACCGAAATGCCCGGATCGGTCCTTATGTACCCGTGGATCAGTCCCCTTCTAGACGGGGATTTCGCCGGTGGGACCCCTCAGTTCGATCTAGCAAAGCGTGCGCTACGGCTGGTCGTTCGGCTGAAGCAGCCATTCGGTACACTCTTATTCGCTCCGCAGGGGCGTACGCTGTACAAATGCGTAGCGACGGACAGCTTTATTAATGTCCGGAACTGGAGAGAGACGTCGTTGGAGGAGTTGATGAACTGCGTGGGGACGGTTGGCGTGCAGTGATGGTCATTGAGTTTGGTTGTTGTACGGTAGCGTCTTTCATATCCCTCACATTTGTCCCACTTTGGAATGATTTTATGGATTCATGACTGTCGTCACTTTTACTAATGTCTGATCAAGGTAAACATGGCAGGGCCTTGTCTCAGTCTCCTGCAATTCACAGGGGCTCGCAGATGTAGTATGCACAGTTGAGGGGCCATTGACCATCACAATTCCAAGAATCGATTGGTAGACTGATCCCGCCGTAACCCAGCTTCTCAATGCCAACGAGTAACTTGACGCTGTTCCGCACTTTCTTGACTCGATCATACTAATGAAAAGGCGACAATTGAGCACGAACAGAGAACTCCCAAGTCGAGCGGAAATTGCAAAGGGAACGTGGAAAATGATGGCAAGGACGTAACGTGTCTGTCCACAGACACTTGTCCCGTTTTCCGCTCATCCATCAGATGTATCAAACAAACTCAAACTCATCGACCTGCTCCTCCAACCAAACCCTCGCCCCCACATCCCACATCACGAGCGGTACCAACCCCCAGTCCCAGTACTCCACGAACGGACTTTGCTAGCGGGATGCGTACGACCGGGTGAGCTACCTTGCCTGACCTCTCACAGGCAGTTTTCGTTATGGTGTGTGCCTCAGTAGGTATGGAGTTCTCGACCGACACTCGTCGGCAAGTGACTTCGTTAGTGGAGGGAACGAAGGGCATCGTCAATCGGCCTCCAGAATACCTGGGGGACCAGGAGGCTCATCAAGCTTGGCCTGCGACTCGACGGCAAAGCAGTGCCGGGGATGCTCCGATGCACAACTGAGAAGAGACTCCAAACGACTCGGTGGTAGAGCATAACACCGGGTAGGAATTAATATGAACAACAAACAACAATGTAATGCGGCCTCGACAAAGACCCCGAAAAACGAACGATATCAATCTTATGATCCCATTAGATGGAGGGATTCACCGACTGTGCAGCGTACTTGGCTTCTCTGGAACATATGTTATCGAATCTGACCGGCACCACTGTGGATATACATAATAGGATAAGCGATAAGTGATCAACTGCGTCGGGAAAACACTTACTTTTGGGACAACGGTCTGCTCTGGTTTACAGCAAGGCGTGAAATCATAGCGATATCTTGGCAGCCATGATGGCTATGTGTTCCCTTCTCCGCGAATCTCACGGAGTTCCTTTGCGTGCATTCAGGACTCGTAGGGCAAAGATTTTCTAAACGACTTGTTTGAAGTCGCCTACAAATGCAGTCGACCAGCACAACGCACTCGTCATCGAACACGCGGCAGAATCGTCGAAGATGGTTTGATGAGTTCGACTGGAGGGCGAACAGCGCAAGCATGAAATAGGAAAGACTTGCATGAAGGAGACGGCCAGCGGAAGAATAGATCGGGACTGTATAAGATGTCAACGAGTCAGCCTCGATTCATTTGACATAAGGTTAGATATCCGTACATACCTGTCCATCAGGATGTTGTACTGGAGACACAGATCACCGTCAATACTAAGCACCTGAAACGGGTAGGGTCATATTAATCAATGCACAGACGTGGTGGTGTACATTCAGAGACATCTCCGTCTTCGTCGAAACTTGGGATTACATGACGATGGCGAAGGAAGTAAGTGATACAACCTTTCTGCGTGGCTGGCCGATGGGGTTAATTAAGGAACGAGCAGAATTGCTTCTTGAGTGAGCCAGTGGAAGTTGGTTGACGCAGGGTGAGTTCCAGGAGAAAAGTAGGAATCACTTTATATGGCGAACTTGAAACGACTCACATGTGAGAAACCGACCTAGGCTCGATTCCATGGTATGAAAGCAAGCGCCCAGGGACAGGGTAAGTGCGTGGAAGGGGACTGGTCGTGCCAACACTTAAGGAGAGGGAACAGGAGAACGTGAACGGGGTATGAGAATTGTTATCTACTATCGGCGAGAGCAAGCCTTTATAATGTACAAGGAGTGGATACCGGAGTAAGTATCACGTGGACGGACGATGACGATGACGATGAGATGACGAGGGAGATGACGAAGAGTGAGAGTGAAGAGGTGAAGAGGAAGATGAGTGATCGGTGTGCCTTACACCCCTCCCCCGCATGACGATTTGTGTTGTTTTTCCCAAAGGTCTAAGGCCTCGCAGTCTTTTAGCATCCGTCGTGGTAACCACTCATCATCGTCTATCCCATAGCCAAACCAGCGAACGAGATAGCGACGACCGCGGCCAACTTTGCGTTCGTCGAGAATGCGGTCGATGAAGCATTCCTCGGTCCCATCGGCGGTGACAACTGGACCGGGGCGAGGGTGTTCGCGAGCAGGGAAGAGGCCAGGGTCGTTAGGAACGAAGGTGCGAAGTTGGCTGACGTGGAAGGTGGGGTGAATGTTAGGGGAGTTGGGGAGGTCGAGGGTGTACGTGGAGGTGTGAGGGTCGGCATGGAGGACAGTGTAGGGTCCGTCAAAGCGCGGCATGAACTTGGCGACGCGTTTGTCGTTTTTCTGGATGTAGTCGCGTCGTCTGTTTTTGGTCGCGAGCATGACACGGTCACCGATCTGGAATGAAGGATCGGGTGAGCGGTGAGCGTTGGCAGTGGCAGCCTGAGAAATCTTAGCGGCGAGCAAGTTGTCCTGTGCTTCCCATACGGTCTGGTGGAGGTCTGAGAGCAAGGAGTGGGCATCAAGGGTGTCAGGATCGGAGGATTCGGGAGGTGTGAAGGGTGGGAGAAGACGGGGAGAGCGGCCGAGGTGCAGTTGGAAGGGCGAAAAGCCTGTGGAGCTGTTAGTGGCGTGCATAATGTCGAAACGGACCTTGGGCAGCGCTGCGGCCCAGCCATGTTGGTGACGATCGACATAATTGCGAATGAGTTGGATGACAGTCTTGTTGGTGCGTTCGCTAGCGCCGTCGGTCTGAGGGTGGTACGCGGAGGACATGTTCAGTCGGACACCGGTCAGTTTATGGAGTGCGTGCCAGAATTTGGAAAGGAAGAGCTTATCACGGTCGGAAACAATGTCCATGGGGAGGCCGTTCTCGCAATACCAGTGCTGGAAAAAGAGGGAAGCGAGTTCTTTAGCGGTGATGGTGTCCTTACAGGGGACAAGACGTAAGTCAGCATGGAGACGATCGGTAAAGGTGACGATCATATTATAGCCGCCGTCGGCAGGCAAGGGACCGATGAAATCCATGGCGACGGAGTCACCTCGTTTATCAGGGACAGGTAGGGGGTGTAAGGGACCGGCAGGAGAAGTGGTTGGGGACTTGTTACGAAGGCAATCGGGGCATGCCGGGATGTAGGAATGCAACAGGTCACGGCGCATGTTGGGCCAGTAGTACGCATCGCGGAGGAGAGCATATGTCTTTTCGCCGGCGAAGTGGCCGACGAGGTCATGCGCCAGGTGAAAAATCTTCTTGCACAGAGAGTTGATGCAAGGGATGACCAGTCGACCGGAGAGGTATAGCAAACCATCGTTCTCCATGAGATTGGGGAAGGAGCCTAGAAGGGTGAAGAGGCGGCGACAGTAGGGGTCCTCTGTGTACCCTCGGAGGATGTCGAGAACGAGAGCGCGGTCAATGCTGATGTGAAGGGATGAGGACGGGGTGGGGGTGGGTGGCAGAGAGGCGAGGGGAGAGGCAGCATTGACAGCAGCGATAGGTGCAGCGAGGTGGTCCGAGCGATCGGAAGGCAAAGCAGTGCAGCTAAGGGCATCCGCCACGACATTGCGATCCCCTCGGAGGTAGTGAATGGAGAGGTCGAACTGGTACATGTATTCTTGCCAGCGAGCCTGGCAGCGGGACAGATCGTGTTGTGTCGCGAAGTTTTCGAGGGTACGGTGGTCCGTATAGACGTGGACGGGGGCCCCGAGCAGTTCAATGCGCCATTTCTTGAGGGCTTTAATGATGGCGAGGAGTTCCTTTTCGTGGACTGGGTAGTTCAGCTCAGCATCATGCAGTTGGTAGGAGTCGAAGGCAACAGGGCGGGCAGTTTCCCATGATGGGCCCCAAGAAAGAATGGCACTGGTATGGTAGTCGGAAGCGTCGCAGGTCAAAAAGATGAGGTTGTCACCAGGGTTATCGTGGTCGATGGTAGTAAGGCAGTGAGGGCTGACAACGAGGTCTTTCAGAGCTTGGAAGGCACGCTCATGTTCGGGCGTCCAGATGGGAAAGTGACGCTCGGCGTCCTTAGTGGTGAGGGGAGTAAGGATCCGGGTATGCTCTGTGGTCTGTGGAATGTGATCAGCAAGGAAACAGATAAGGCCGAGGAAAGAGCAGGTGTCATTTGCGGATTGGGGAGTCGGCCATTGGAGAATTTTATCAATCTTGGTGGGGTCGGGTTCAATGCCACGACTGGAGATCCGGCGGCCAAGGAACATCAGGAAATTGACACATTATTTAATGTCACTTACGGCTACTTATACGAGCTATAAGTAGAATTTAAGTAAAATGCCAATAAGTAAAATGCTACTTATCTAAGTAGGTTCCAGTTCTGAGATCTCACTTATCTTCCACTTATTCACTC
>JBBPMR010000888.1:0-13699 GCA_038090415.1 Rossbeevera mucosa | reverse complement strand
AGAGGACCTTTTGGGTCACTCCTTCGATGTCAACGAAGAGGGTGGTAGAGAAGAGGATGTCGCCTTTCTTGTTGACAGATTGGTCGACATTTCGGACTCTGATGGGGGTGTCTAGTTTAGTCCTGGGAAGTCAGTGTTTTCTAACAAAGGACCAGTTAATGCAGGAGATTTCTGCACCACTGTCTACTAAGGTGGTGGTTTCGACGGCTTGGAGGTTGTGCGAAGGTACAATGAGACGAATGGGGATCTTCATTGCTTTAGAGGACTTTGATATAAGTACAGGTGCACAGGTAATAGGAGAACCTTGCGTTGAATGAGGTCTCCTCTTTAAAAATCCCAAGAGAAAGCGGTTTTTCTAACAACTTTTTCATCATCAGAGTCTTCCTCCATGTCAATGAGAGCAGGGGTGTCCTCTTCTTCAGCTTTAGCGACCTTTTTGGCAAATCGCTTGTGGGAGGAGGTGGCTGGGGAGGTGGAGGCAAAGGCGGAGCAAGAGGAGGCGTTGTGGCCTGGTTTCCTGCAGCGAAGGCAAAGTCCTAGTTTAAAGCATCGCTCCCTTTCTTCAGGGGTGAGTTTTGCGATTTTTACCATGTCTACGTCCATGGCGTTGGGATCTTTCTCTTTGGGGGAGTGGACAGTGGTCTGAGGAATGAAGAGATGAGACTGTCCTCGCCCCCTGTGGAGCTTAGCAGTCATGGCAGCACGACGTTGGTAATCATTGAGCCTCTGAATATTGGCATACCAATCAGCGATAGTGGTGGGAACTTTCTCCATGAGATAGACCCGTTCAGAGAGGGAAGGGGGAATGCCTGTTGAGAAGAACTGGCAAAGAGTAGCTTCTTCTGCGAGACTGGAGATGGTGACCTTGTTTTGGAACTGGGCGATGTAAGAGGCCAAGGAGGGGGAAAACGACCCGTCTCTCTTGGTCTCCATGCGAAAAGAAGAGAGCCAGGTGAGGGCATTGGCTGCCAAGTTGGAGTGTTCAAAGGTTTTTTTGAACTCGGCAAAGAAGTCGTTCCAGGTACCTAGGGATAAGGAGCTGGCGGAGAGTTGTTTCGAGGTAAAGGTATCCACCCAGGAGTAAGCAGTGCCCTTCTTCATAAAGGAGAGGGCGAATCCAATCTGTCTTTCGTCTAAGTGGTAAGTGTCTTTGTTGATGGCAAGGTATCGCTGGACTGAGCGGATCCAGGGCATTGCCTTGTCCTGAGAACCATCAAAGTCCTCAGGCTGGGCAAGGCAGAGTTCAGTGACTTTAGACGAAGACATGACACGAGGGGATGGTGGTGGGGGGAGGCTAAAGGGTGGTTGGCGAGTGACAGAAGTGGGGGATAGGGGAGTAGGTGGTCTGTGGAGGGTGAGGCTCGAGGATAGCTGGTGAGCTAGCTCTGTGGAGTCGTCTAGTTCTTGGGTTGAGGGAAGGGTAAGATCCGGGTTAGGATCAGTATCTTTGTCGCTGGTTTGGCGAGGAAGAGACTCAGGGGACTCAGGGGGAGCTTGACCTTCTCTCCAAGAGGAGGCGGCTACTAGGGCTCGGTGGGTGGAAGAAGCGAAAGGGTTTTGTGAGGTGGAAGGGGGATTCTTTCCCTCAGGTCTTGAGTAGGGTTTGGGAGGAATGGTGAAAGCAGTTCACAATGATGGTGACCGAGGGGAAAGCTAGAGCTTTTGTTACGACTGGCCTGGGTAAGGTCGGTCATAGACTCGATGGGTACTGGGGCTGAGGGTAAAGAGTTCTAAGGTAGACACCAGAGGACAACGAAGGGCTTAGGAGTCTGAAGGGGGAAGCCTAAGGACGACGAAGGGCTGAGGGTGCTTAGTGAGCTTCACCACGAAGCAAAACACTAAGACTTGGCTGAGGAGACCGAAGAAAGAGGCCTTAGGTCGACGAAGGACGAGGGTGAGGAGCACGCGCTCAGAGGGACTAAAGTTATGGCTTAGGAGTGGATAGATTCTAGGAAAGAATCGAGAGATAACCGAGTAGCTCTAGCTTAGGGTTACAGGGTCGAGTGTCTAGAGTATATATGCTAAGGAGATGGAACATTATGGAACATGATGGAAGAGAATGTGTCATCCGCAGTATGGATGAGTCATGGAAACTGCGGATGAGTAATCATACACTAAGCAGATGACGAATCAAAGGAGTAAACATGATGAGTAAGAAGGGTAGATAATCTGCAGTTAAGGATGAATCAGGAAGACTGCGGATGGCTGAAGTAAGAAAAGTAAATAATCGATAAGAGGAAAGCATAGTGGTAAGCGTTGACAAAGAGAGAAAGGAGAAGAGAAAGGAAAAGAGGAAAGAAAAGCGAAAGAAAAAGAGTAGGGGCAAGTTGTAACAGTTGTAACATTCTTTGCTTAATGCTGGTCATTCTGGTGAAGCCATTGCCAAGCAAAGTGGTGTCAGCCCTTCCACTATATCCAGACTTCGCTTCAAGAAGTGTTCTACCCTTCCAAGAGCTATTGGAGGTCGTCCTTCCAAGCTTTCCCCTGCCAACATTTGCCATGCCCAACACCTTATCACCTCTGGTAGAGCTGAATATGCTGTTCAAGTGACCAAAGCTGTGTTCAATATCATTAATGAGCCACTTTCTGACAGTACAGTTCATTTTCATTTGAAGAAATCTGGTATGTGTTACAACTCTCGTTTGCAACTCTAGCTTTAGTGCCGGTTTATCTTATCTTATCTTATCTAAGCGCGCGCCAATCTTATCTTATCAATCAAGCGCTCAATCATATCTTATCTTGTCACGTGACTTAGGTCTAGACCATTATGACATCATACCTCATGGCTAGTGCATGCTAAATGCATGGTGGCCTCATGTTGTAATTCTAGACTCTTGTTCTCACAGTCGTGTGAACACTTAGTACATATATAGTAGTTTATCTCACGCTACATCATCACTTACTGAGCACCTGCCCTAAAGTACACCTCATGGCCAATGCATGTATAGTAGTATATAAACAATGCCAGTACCAGACAGACTCCTTAGTCTATTCTGGTTGATTCCCCGCCATTGCAGTTTCCCTTTGAGTTCTAGACTTTTGTGGTGACCTAGTCCATTGCCTGTATAGGTTTTGGCATTGCCAACAGTATGAAAGCTGTAGTGAAGTCCAAACACCCTATTCTCTCTGCTAGGCATTACAAGGCTCATTTGGATTTTGCTTATGCTCACAAGGATTGGACTATAGAGGACTGAAAGAAGGTCATATGGTCTGATGAGACCAAAATCAATCACCTAGGGTCAGATGGGCATAAATGGGCTTGGAAAAGATCAGGTGAAGGGCTTAGTGATAGGCTGGTAAATGGAACCCTCAAGTTTGGAGGAGGATCTTTGATGATGTGGGGTTGTATGACTTGGGAGGGAGTTGGATTTGCCTCCAAGATTGATGGTAGGATGGATGGGGACCTCTACCTTCAAATTTTGAAGGATGAACTCCAGCAGACACTGGAGTATTATGGCTTTAATCCTTCTGACACCATCTTTCAGCAAGACAATGACCCCAAGCATACCTGCAAGAAGGTCAAGGAGTGGCTAGAGGAGCAGGAATTTGACACTATGGGTTGGCCTGCACAGTCTCCTGACCTGAACCCTATAGAACATCTCTGGGGATGGCTTAAAAGAAGGCTTGCAGAGTATGAAAACCCTCCTAATGGAATTCATGAGTTGTGGAACAGAGTTCAGGTGGAGTGGAAGAAGATACCAGTTGATGAGTGTCAGAAACTGATTGAGAGTATGCCTAGGAGGGTTCAGGCAGTGCTGAAAGCAAAAGGAGGCTATACCAAGTACTGATAATATCCAAATATCCTTGTAAACTCAAAAGCTTAAAAACCCTTTCGATGACATGGTTGTTTTAAAATGGATCTATCTCAATGGTGTGTGAACCAAATCACATGGTCCTGGAGGCAATGTCATAGCCAAGGGTATGTACTATTTATAACTCCACCAAAGCCAACCGGAATTCCCACAGTCCCTGGAAGTGTGCTCCACACATCACAGTTGAGGCAAATATTGAAAGGGTTTCTGAGGTCACTGTAGAACATTCTATGACCTTCCATACATATACAAGTACAAACATATACTGTAGTATATAAGGGCTCTTTCAGCCCCTCTAATACCTAAGCTGGTTTTCATCCAATAAGTAATCAATAGCTTTGGTTTAGTCTCAACAACAGATACAGTGATCTCAGAAACCCTTTCCATATTTGCCTTAACTGTGATGTGTGGAGCACACTGCCAGGCACTGTGGGAATTTCGGTTGGCTTTGGTGGAGTTATAAATAGTACATACTCTCAGCTATGACATTGCAACCAGGGTCATGTGATTTGGTTGACACACCAGTGAGATAGATCCATTTTAAAACAACCATGTCATCGAAGGGTTTCTGAGCTTTTAAATTTACAAGGGTATTTGGATATTATTAGTACTTGGTATAGCCTCCTTTTGCTTCCAGCACAGCCTGAACCCTCCTAGGCATACTCTCAATCAGTTTCTGACACTCCTCAACTGGTATCTTCTCCCACTCCACCTGAACTCTGTTTCACAACTGATGAATTCCATTAGGAGGGTTTTCATACTCTGCAAGCCTTCTTTTGAGCCATCCCCAGAGATGTTCTATAGGGTTTAGGTCAGGAGACTGTGCAGGCCAACCCATAGTGTCAAATTCCTGCTCCTCTAGCCACTCCTTGACCTTCTTGCAGGTGTGCTTGAAGTTATTATCTTGCTAAAAGATGGTGTCAGAAGGATTGAAGCCATAATACTCCAGTGTCTGCTGGAGTTCATCCTTCAAAATTTGAAGGTAGAGGTTCCCATCTATCCTACCATCAATCTGGAAGGCAAATCCAACTCCCTCCTCAGTCATACAACCCCACATCATCAAAGAACCTCCTTCAAACTTGAGGATTCCATCTACCAGCCTATCACTAAGCCCCTCACCTAATCTTTTCCAAGCCCATTTACACCCATCTGACCCTAGGCGATTGATTTTGGTCTCATCAGACCATATGACCTTCTTTCAGTCCTCTATAGTCCAATCCTTGTGAGCATAAGCAAAATCTGAACAAGCCTTGCAATGCCTAGCAAAGAGAATAGGTCATTTGGACTTCACTACAGCCTTCATACCAGATTTCTTCAAATCAAAACAAACTGGACTGTTAGAGAGTGGCTCATTAATGATATTGGACAGAGCTTTAGTCACTTGAACAGCATTTTCAGCTCCACCAGAGGTGATAAGGTGTTAGGCATGGCGAATGTTGGCAGGGGAAAGCTTGGAAGGATGACCTCCAATAGCTCTGGGAAGGGTAGAACACTTCTTGGAGCAAAGTTTGGATATAGTGGAAGGGCTGACACCAGTTTGCTTTGAAATGGCTTCACCAGAATGACCAGCATCAAGTAAAGAAAGGATGGTGCTTTGCTGAGTGAGAGAAAGGGATTTAACCATGATTGAAGTTGGAAAACAAGAAGTGTGTGAATTATTTTAAACTCAGACATGCTATTTATATGTATATATTTGTTTGTATTGACAAACAATAACAAAGAATCAATAATTTGACTAAAATTCTAGTCATTATTTCAAAAGCTTGAAAACCCTTTCCATGACATGGTTATTTTAAAATGGATCTATCTCAATGGTGTGTGATCCAAATCACATGATCCTGGAGGCAATGTCATAGCTGAGAGTATGTACTATTTATAACTCCATCAAAGCCAACCGGAATTCTCATAGTGCCTGGCAGTGTGCTCCACACATCACAGTTGAGGCAAATATGGAAAGGGTTTCTGAGGTCACTGTAGATAAGATAACTCGAGCACTTAAGACTTAGGTCAAAAATGAGGGTCATAACAAGCATTCCTGGACAGGGGCTCCAGAGGAATAAGAGTAAAGGCTGTACTTACTCAGTTGTTAGCTTTGTATGCTGGGTGATGTGAGAATTTAGAGGGCAAGGAAATATTTCTATTATCTGTCCTGAGAGCAGGGCTTATATACATGACATGTGATCTAAATATGTGTGAGATACATGTGTATTCTATAATTGTACATGTGAATCTCTGGTCATATACTATATATGTACATTTGATTCATTTAACAATCCTCAACTTCCATAAAAAGAATCCTGATGCTCCAAGAGGGTTGACCATCAAAAATTCAGGATGTAATTGTCTTTCTTGCTCAGGTCATGGTAACACATTCAACAATCCAAATTTCCTTCAATTTAGTTCATCTCTTACTCATCTTCCTTCTCATTTGTTTGATATTCCTATCAATGCAGACCTCGATCATAAGAAGGGGGTAATGTAACATTTTCATTCTTCCTTGTCACATCTTATCTTATCTATTTCATACCTCGTTGCCAATGCATGTGCTACAGTATACAAAGAGTTGGCTACTCATTTGTATTTCTTTAGTTTAAAATGGAATACTCATTTACTTGTGCCCTCCTTTCGAGCGTCACGAGTCATCATTTGAGTCATTCCTTAACAAGTACACATGCAATCACTTACGCATCCGTAATCCTGGCTCCAATGCAAGTCGGAAGCATCAAAAGATACAGGACTCGAAGGTTTGGTTTTCTGTACCAGGGAACCTCGTCTGGTTCTGCAAACCGAGATACGATGGAGTCGTTGTTTTCAAGTGGAGCATAGCTACCCCGCGTGTCCCTTCGCAAGGTCATCCTGATAGCGAGACGATCTCGAGCGACTTTATCAGGGGCGGGAACGTGAAGTGGTAGTACTAACACTCAGTTGCACTGGCAATGGTGTACGCAGCAAGCGAGTTCTGAATTGAGATCCGACGGCTTCAAGCGGCCGCCGTCAGCGCCCAAAGTCCACTAGTTCCACTACAGTACATAAATGTTTGGATGAGCAACTCTGCGGATAATTACTGTATAGCCTGAGAGTCAGCGTCGTGAAATGGGTCATCGTATCATGGTCAATTAATTATAATGGTCCCTAGTCTCCCTTTTCTTGCACCGTGGATTCAAGTGCACTTTGCCAGACCGCGAAGGCCCTACTTTGGCTTCTTGCTTGTTGATGATGTCGTAGCCCTGGGCATTTTTTGAGGTCGGCCTTTGGCAGTTCCTCGAGCGGCGGCTTAGAATCCTTGATGGCTCTCAACGCTGGCCTTCAATGATCGTTGAAAGTGCGCGGGCCGAGATTCCGGACTCAGGCTTGTCGACCTCCATACGACTTCTTCTCATACATCGCTCAAGGTCTCCAGAACTCAAGGACAGACTCCAAATCCACTTACGAACACGTTCGCGTACTAAAACCATGCCAGAATCGTCTGGGCAACCCACACGGATGGACTATCCCTTGCCACGCGGCGTGCACGTTCCAGAGACGTACACGTACCCCTACCCTACCAGCTCCAGCCTCGACTTCAACTTTGATGGCAGCGACCGTGGTCCCGGAGGCTCTGTTCGCAGCGGAGTCCCGCACAGAAATCGCTACAGCCGCTCGCAGCAGACCCCGCGCACCAAAAATGTCGCTTGGATATCTTCCCCGGAACAACTACCGATCGTCCAGTCGCCTCAACTACAACCTCATACGCAACATGCACCAACGCAAACACAGTTTCCCACCCCGCACGGCAGTCATGTCAAACTAAGCTCGCCGTGGCGCCCTCCACCTTCACCGTTGCATGCCCCGCGCTCACCATCCCATCCCCCTTCTCCCTTCCCTGGCCCAGTCCCTTTACGCTCACACTCACCCACACCCTCCCATGCTCCTTCCCTCGCACCTAGACCAGCTTCGCCCTTCCGCCCACCACCCAGCCCCGCGCCGACTGTTGGAGAACACATGGCACTGGACGAAGCCGCGTTCGCAATAACCCTCGAGGAGATGCTTGACCCATATGGGTATCAGCGCCCTCTGCCCCGTCCCGTCAGCAGTGGAGGGGGACTAATCAAGTCGCTGTGGAGGGGTCTGAAGAAAATGACTGGATTCCGCCAGGCGAGCTCGTTTGGGAGCGCAAACATGACAATGCCCATGCCGGTTCAGGATATGCCCATGCCAGAACAGATGGAGGAGTCTGGGGAGGAAATGCCTGCGCCAATGGAGGAGATGCCGGATCCAGTTGGAGCACTCCCAGGCCAACCGCCGAGCGAGGCGACGCAGTATGTCGACCCACCGTCTGCGACGCCAACCCCACCAGAGACATCAGAGGAGCATCACTCGCCGCACGCGCGGTCCACTCATTCCCGTGCCCGCTCTTACACACGCACCCCACGCCTGATCTCCGGGTCGCTACGCAGGTCAAGGACGCCATCACCCAGAGTCGACGTGGACCTACCCCCGGTCACGGTCACGATTGTGTCGCCTACGGAATCTCAGTCTCCGTCTCCCATGCTGTCTCCCTCGCCTTCGTCGATGCAGGTACCGAATCTGGCGTGGTCTGCAAGGCAGAAGTCACCTTCAGAGGGCGTCCCGCGGCACCCTGCGATTGCGACGCGCACAGGGGATAATATCCCCGGGCAAATGCCCACCCCGGTTCCCGCACCTGCACCCATGCCTTTGGCCCCGCCCGTAGTTTCGCAGCCCTCGTCTGGTCCCGGGGAGAACGAGAACATTTTAGGCGAGGGTGCTCCAATGGCGGTTACGTTTGACATGCCTGTGCCCATCACCGCGTCCATTCCGATGCCTCAACCACACCCCATCTCACCGAGTTCGGGATCCCTGTCATCTACAGTGATGGCGCGCGTGCGACGTTTCGCAACGAAGCTGGATGGCCTGCCGTGGGTGTCTGACTCCCAGATCGCGGACGAGTACATACCGGAGGCAAATCCGCGCAGTCGGCTACGAACGAAGGTGAGGAAAGGTGCGGACCCGTCATGGTATAACGCTAGGCCTGTGGAAGTAGGGAATCGGAATGGGACGTATGATCATATTCATGGGTATGATTATGGCTATGACTATAACTGGTCGGGGTGGGACATGTGGGCGAAGCAATCTGCGGCTGGGTTGTTGGAGGAGATGAGGATGGGAATGCATGGGACGGAGGGGCTGGGGTTGCAGGTGGTGCCGGAGGCCCCGGTGTATCCGCATGGGTACACCCCCGTGGTACCGCATTCGACCGGCTTTCCGGTGTACCCGGAGCCTGGCGTATTTGGTGACCGAGTGATAATGCAGTAGAAGATTATGACATTTGTATCACTAGGCTAACACGCCAAAGGGCCAACATGCAGACATAGTATCAGCCTGAGGTATTGTTCAGCCATATGTCCCGTTGATATTCACTATGTACTTGAGAAGTTACTGTGAGTTACAGAGAGTCATTCGAGATGGATTTTGGATCCGGGATAGACAATTACTCGGATGCCGTCGAGCACCAGTCATGGTTCAAGTTAACGCCAATCCTTTTGGTTCAACTACCACTCCGTGGGCCAAGTACATCGTACGGTGGGTCGCGTTCCCGTTCCTCAGAGTTCAGATTCAAGTCATTCATGAACCTCAGGATCTTCTCGGTTTCGGAATGGCCACGCGGAGGGAGGCACAAAGCAGTTTGCATGCGCTGGAAAGCAACGACGCCATCGTATCACGGCTTGCAGAACAAGACGGGGTTCCCTGGTACAGAAAGCCTAACCTTCGACTCTTATATCTCTTGATGTTTCCGACTTGCATTGGGGCCAGGATTACAGAAGGGCAAGTCCTAATTGACTTGTTGTTTTGATTGCAGAACTAAATTCAAAACAAAGTTATGCCTCGACCATGATAAACGGTCTGCAGGCCGTACCCTCGTGGCTCGAATGTAAGGGATTGTGCATGGTTTATGCCACAGAGAATTGACTGAGACGACAGACTATAATTATCCCCACTCCACTTCATTGGGCCTTATGGCTTCCATGTATTCTTTCGGTTGTATTGTTTTTGTTCCATTTGTCCCATTTTTCACCGATAAGTTCGGAAGGCGGTTGCCGATATTGATTGGTGCCATAGGCTCAATAATCGGGGGAACTCTTCAGGGATCTGCTCTGAATTGTAAGTGGTCTCACAACGTCTAGCCGCTTTACGCAACAGCACTTCAACAGTCACAACGTTCATCACTGCGCGGTTCATCGATTTTCCTGCATTTTGTGCACTGTGGCTGCTGCCGCTTTGATTGGAGGTTTGTACTTTGGAGTAGTTTTCACCCCGCTCATTAATCTGTTGAAATGTACAGAACTCTCACGTCCCAAAGAGAGAGCCGTCGTTGGAGGCCCATTCGGCGCTTGCTATTTTTTTTGGTAAATCAAACCATGGTCGCGTGTATCCCATCTGATTCATTTGTAGGCACTATAACTGCTGCTCCTGTCACACTCGGAACTTTTTCAATGGCTAGTAATTGGGCGTAGAGAATCCCATCTATAATTCAAGTTATACTCAGTCTGCTTCAAGTCTGCTTTATCTGCTTCATTCTCGAGTCTCCTCGCTGGCTCATATTTAATGGAAGGTATACCGAAGCTCATGGTGTTCTTTACACCCATCCCAGAGGCATGATTGGCGTATTTTTTCTTCCCCTGGCTTAATATCATGATAGAGCTGTAGGTGTTCCATAACGTTACGCCTGTCTGGCATGATGGGCGTTTCGCACAGCTTGCCGCCGGTGGCCCATCTGCACCAAGATCTTCGATCCTTGTCAGCTACGCCCGACCGACACGCCGGCTCAGCGTGGAGATGTGATATATATTGTGTGGGTGGAAGTGCATCAGGTATCAATGTGGTTGACGATAGGAAGTCCGCAGATACGTCTGCAGGGGGATTAACGTTTCCAAAATTACTGGGGTAGCCAAACGCCGAGAGACGATTGTCGTATATGGAAGATCGGAAGGTGAAGGTGCCACCGATTTCACCCACAGTGTAGGGCATTCGCCCATCATCATGCACCGTTGTTGGGTGAATATGAGCGGGCAGAGGAGGAAATGGGTGGAAGTTACTGGACACGGGAGATGGTTCGACATCTTGAAACCAGGTGCTAAACCCGATCTGTGGCTGGCATGGCCCTGGACCGAAAGAAAAGCTACAGTCCGGTGCTTCGGTGACGGTAGGAATACTTAGATCATTATGCAACAGATTCCCCACGGGGACAACGAGCTGCTCCATAGGAAGGGCATGCGGGTCGAGTGGCTGGGGAAACAACATTGTATTATCGGATTGTTCATGATATGCGGGACTGCTCAGATGACAGAGGTAAAGTCATCAGCATTTCGTCCTGTGTCAATCTCAAAGACTGGTACTTACTGATCAATTCTGTTGAAATCCGAATGCCTCCAGAAGAATTCATTGTCCGAAATGGGCTGCTCCGTAGAGGTGGAAAAGAGTGCAGGTTCGCCAAAGTTAGTATCCATTGACGCACGTGAGAGATGGCGGTCGAAAGATGAGTAACTGAACCAGATCAGAGCTCAGAAGCTTTATACTACTACTGTCCTTGTACTGCATACCCAGCCAATGACAGTGTTGAATGGAGGATTTTGAGTCAAAATAATTATAATGGAGGGGTGCTTCCAAGGAGTGCGAGGAGCGCAAAGCTTCCACGGGTAGATTGTGGGCAAGAGACTCCCAGTCCAAGCTAGTAAAAATGACTAAAATGCCACATGCAGTAGACCAAGGCCTCCAAATTTCTTATGTGATCAAGGAGTGTAATAGGTGCCGCCACGCTGTGTATGTGTGCCATTCGCAAATCATCATAAGATGAGATTGGCGCCCACTGAACCAAAAGTAGATGTATAGGCGCTCAAGGCCCTTGGAAAGAAACCGCCCAACAAGTCCAACTAAGTTGAACTGTGAATGGCACATAGTCACAATTCTTAACATACATGGTAAAGTCTATTGGAGGATAGGTAGGATCTAAATGTAGACTATGGTATTAATAGAGTGGGCTAGCGTAACATCGAAAGTATTAGTAGTACTATGAAACTGGCAATGGTAACGACAATATCCTGCTTCAATGGTGAAAGTGATCATTCAAGTGGCCGCCGCACCGCCACAATTGGCGCGATGAGCTTCCATGACTCCCCGACGGCTGAATGTGGTACCACACCTCGGACATGGCCATTTCCACTCGAAATGCTTCTCTTGTATGTGTCTGACGATACAGCCTTTAACGAGAATCTCCCCACAGCCGCCCCACTGGCATTGAAGCCTTGGGTTATCGTTTGCCTGGTGAGCAGTCTTCAGGTGTATTGTAAGATCACTTCCGCAAACTAGTCCATTGCATGCCTGGCCGTTGATGATCCAGTTACAATGGTATTTCTTTAGCGACAAAGCAATAGCGACTAGATCGCATTGGTCCTAGAAATTTCAATTAGAATCAGCTAGAAACTCTCGGGGAAAGTACAGATCATTCCTACATTCTCGTCGAATAAGTCGTTGTACATTGCGATTGAGCTTCAAGAGTTTTTGAGCAGTTGATACAGACAGAAGGTTCTGGCTTTCAGAACATAAGTCGAGTTTCTTATATCATGATATAATCCCTCCATCGTTGAACCCTTGTTCTTCACATTGGTATGGTTCCCGACCCCGACAAGCCAACGGCCTGGCGTCTGGAGAAACGAATAACAGGCGCCATCTGTGTGGTGATTGAAATGCAGGTGCGGAGTTTTCTTTAGGGAATAGACTTATCTGGGAAATTCCACGGGCTCCAATGGTACTGAAATGGTTATTTGCGTGGCATGTTTTAGAGGGGGCGCCTATTGGCTTACGGATGGTGGGATGGAACGACATGGATGGAGCATGCGGAACATGGAGTGGAGGCTAATGAGCCAAGCGCTGAAGTTTCCGCAACAGAACACAAGGAATCTGATTTAAACTTACGTTTCTCAAAGATTGCTGCATTGCTTATCTTCATGACACGCGATGCTATTCCGATGAAACGCACCGGGGCCATGGAGAGGGAAGAGAGTTTAGTGTGGAAACGGTAACCAGTTGAAACAGTAGGGAAGTGAGGCGTTAAAGCTGGTGTGGAACAAGAAGATGGAGCCTCAGGCTAAGAAACAAACACCGGAATCAAGAGCAACCTGAATCGCTCAAGGGTCCATTTTCTATAAAATATATTTTTTAAGGTTGCCGGGCCGAGGATGTCATGAGTGTGCCTTGGACTCACTTGGGATCGTCTTTTCAAACACGAGGGTGACGTGCATGAGGCGGTCCATGTTATGAGTTATAGACCACTTCTTGGCCCGAATTGGAGGAGAGAGGTTGCACTTAGATGCCAACTGACGTCTCCAAGTTTAAGGCCTCGGACTTGCTTTGATCATAGGTTGATATTTCCAGAAGAGAGACATCGGTCACAGTCGGCGACATTGAAGACGATGTGTAAGATACCGACCTGTCTAGCCGAGTGGGGCTGCACGCGGCTAGGGATCGTAATGAATTTGCTTTGTTGCTTCGAATGCTCCACGTTCGATTACAACCAAGGGTCCGCTGAGTCAGGAATCAAGGAGAGATGATGATGAGTGTTAGGTAACGACGCGGCGTCGAAAGTCAGAAACCGAATTCACGCTCGAAAAATCGAGTCGCCCTTGTCGCGTATCAATACCGGAAGTTGTCTCGATCGACTAAGGACCCGGGCAGCCACCCAGACACCTGCTGTGCAATTCCGAGTCGGATGACCTGAAAGACTGTTGTTCTAATATCAGAACCAAGTAACTAGTGTGATCACATCCCACTCGGACCCTCAGTTCTGCGACGGCTTCTGCAGTGCCTAACGTCAAGCGTTCGAACCCTTACCA
>JBBPMR010000887.1:0-13705 GCA_038090415.1 Rossbeevera mucosa | reverse complement strand
ACTACTGTCGGGTTTGTCTGGCTGTGGCTCGGCTGTTCGTCTCTGTAAGTCGATCGCGGAGTTGTGACATAATGTGTTCCTGTCGGCCGTGTCCCTGGACTACTGTTTGGCCATGATTATCTGTGGACCCTTGTGCCCTGTTAGCTGTAGTGCCTGCAGTAATAATAGAAGGCTGTCATCTGTAAGCGCTGTCGTTATGCTGTAAGCGCTGTCATTATGCAGTATGGATTTGCTGATGCATCTGACGGCAACCGAGACGACGACGAGGCTGACAAGTGCAGCGGCATTTACAAACCTCCCAAATGGGCGACGATAACTCCAAACGTCGACTGGCTCCCAAAACGTTCTCTCCTTCAATCGAAATCTACCATAATCCCACGCTGAGCCCTGAACGGGTCCGAGGAAAAAAAAAACTTTATGCAGTTAATGCCACGGGCAGTGGTGAAGAACAAGGATATACAAATGCGGAAGCGAGATGAACAGGCTCGTCAAACCAAGCGGGGTCGATGCGAGAGACAAGCACTCAAGAGAAAGGTGGCCATGTGGAGGAAATAAATTTTGCATACTGTATCCATTTCTGTGGATCATGGTACTAACAAGACTTTGCGAGCTCTCATTCGTTCATCAAACACAGGTACGCCGCACAGACCTTTCCCAAGGTTAGAATTGTATTGAGTAGTGCCGCTGACCTCATTTCATCGTCGAAACCGCCTTTGACAGATACTAATCGTTTGTCTCAGAAATTTGTGTCGCAGTCAGCGCTGGCTAAACAAGGCCATGTCAGTGTGTTCCGCCAGCCTTTAGGTTGGTGGTCGAATATTAAATAAGACTATGTGCAAAAGTGGCGTCAAACCTGCCAGTTTGATCAGGTGAGATGACCCAGATCATGGTTCGGAACCTGGAAAAGCTGTTGTTAATACCAATTAGAGTTCGTCGCCAACGATTTTAGCTTGTGGCTAGATCAGTATCTTTCCGAACCTCCGTCGGATGGACTTGAGCCTCGCGATACAGCAGTTCTTGCGGTCGTCACACAAGAGATGTCGGGGTCGGAACAACTGTTATTGCTAATTAGAGTCGCCAGTAGCATTGCCGACGTGCTTATAACCTAGCCGAGCCTTCCTCGGATCAGCTCAAGCATTGCGGTGTGTGGTATTACGGAATGATATTATATACCGGCATAAAAAGGCGTGGTACCGAAGGTAGGCCTGCCCAGGAAAAGCAGCCCCAAGGGAGCACCCGGATCCTAGTGGTAGGAAATGTCCTCACATCTCGTCCAAGCCTACTAGTCGAACGAACGCAAACGAAGCTCTAGCTCCCTGTACCTCCGTATTGACGACACCGCTAACGCCGTCGTGAGGCCCTTATTCCCAATCAAAACGCTACTCGCCCCATACTTGTATATCCATCCCATCGGCCACGATCCGTCTGCTTCCTGCATTCCCCTCAATCGCTCGTAATCTCTGCTGTCGCACAAGTCTACCACCGCAGCAGCGTGAATCCGCATCGCCAGAGCCAAAGCATTGCCTTCAGCTCCGAAATGCTCCGATACACGCCTGGCGAACAGTTGTCCAATTCGCTGGCGGGCGTAGATCGACACAGAAAGCAGCCGGGACAAGAAATATAGAAATGTGCTGGGGCCACGGTAATAAAGTGTTCCATTCGTGTATGCCCGGTTTTTCAGGACCTCATAGACCCAGTTAAAGGTCTCCTTTAGCTCTCTGCCGCGACCGTTGGAGTAGAAAAATGTGAGCACGTTGACGCAAACAATAGGATCTAATTTTATGCAACAACATGAATGTGTATTCACACAGGTGCGAATTTTTTTCTGAAGACGTACCTATTCGAGGACGATTGAGATCAAAATATGTCTGGACGATCCCGTCTTTGTTTTTAAGTGTCAATATTTCGTTCATGATGTCGTTCTTCACTTCTGGAGACAGGTGATCCGATACTGTACACGCGATCGACGTCGTGTCCAGATCATACGGAAAAGATGATGTGGTGAGATCTCCTTTTACTGGTACAAACCGAATCAGTGCTTGCTTTCGACGAAAGAACAGGGTCATACACTTGAAAAAATTGCTCAACCGCGGATACTTGGTATAATCGACCAAGCTCGGATCGCCCGTAGCCTCGAGGATAAGGAGCTGTGCAAAGTTCTCTTCTAGCACAACACCCGTATCAGTGATTGACTCCATCTTTTTGGCGTTCTCGCGCAGGTATAATTCGCCATCAACGATCGGATTTCGGACGAGCGCCCTCAGTTCGCGAGCGACATCCTGAAATGAAGTGAAGATGATCCCCTTCAGACCAAGCGACTGGGCCGATACAACGTTCTCCAGCTTGTCGTCCACGAACGCGGTACGACAAGGATCGATCCCGGTAGATTCTAGGACGTGACGAAAGTATCCGAGATTTGGTTTGCGCTCGCGGGCTGCGGCAGACGTGAAAACGTGCTCAAAGAGCGCCCAGTCCTCTGGAGTACCTTTGTGGCGCAGCACTTCCCAGTCTGGCGCGGATATATTGGACATGGCAAAGAGCCGGACATTACTGTTCTGTTTGAGCTCATAAAGGAGTGCGACCATGTAAGAATCCCGCTGAAGGGAATCCCGGGCGGCTTGAAATGCAACGGCGACATCGCAAGCATCTAGAGAAAATTCCGAGGCGACGAGGGCATAGGCCTGCTCTTCCCCGAGATTGCCCTTTTCGTATTCAAACCATGTAGAAGATCGTAGGATGGAGTAGAGTGTTTTGGATGAGATGGAGGTGCCGGTGTCAGCAGACCAGGTGAATAAAACGTCGCCGAGGTCAAAGATAACATTGTCGATCTGACGATCGATCGAGGCAAGGGGAAGATATTTCGGTTCCGAAGGAGATGGGATATTACTGTGAGATGATACGAAGGGAGAGGGTGGATGATAGAAGGAGGAGGATGCTTCTAATGCCGAGTGCCGAGGAGTGAATTCTGTAGAGGGAACCATTGCCTCTCTACTACTTAGGTTCTTTCAAGGTAAAAACAGATGATACTGGGTGGAAACACTCTTCCCTACCGTTATATACGCAAATTTCACGCTGTATCTTTTTGATGCGGTGTTGGTATTACCGTGAACGCAAACATTAGCCAGGAAACCCGGATGTATGATCTGTTATGTAACATTATCAGAGCCTCCACTTGACATGGGTTTGGTTTGAAGCCCGTAGGAAAGTAATGATGATCCGTTATCGTAGGAGCGTTACTACGCCTCCGGAATAAAAAAGCGGTGTGAGAGCGTCAATCAACCAGTTCGTCTAGAGAGGAAGAACTAAGACCGCTCAGGACTTGAAGCTTGGGTTTCCTATGAGGCGATAAGTCCTAACAAGGCAGGGATTACGGACCGGACCCTACGGGTTATCAGTATATACCCTTTACAGTTTCTCGACTTGCGCCACTATAATGATATATCATACTTGTGCCCGTGTTACACGGGTACAATGAAACCTTCCTCACTATCCACCAACTGCGCTGGCGTGCACAAGCGAATCAGTCTATACCCAGAGAATCCCAAAAAGCCATACCGCCGGTATGACGCATTTGTAGTAAGCCGCGAAGCAACATGCATCGTAACGTACTCACTACCTTGGTAATACTACAACCTCGTCTTCCGGACCAGCCCGGTAAGCCCGGTTCTGTTCGGCGAGTATATACTCTGAGACACGCCGACGACACGGATGGTGACTGTTGCTGGATATTATTTCCTGTGCATGTTTGATCAACAAGTCACCGGCCCGGGTGCCCAAACCTGATCACATTTTTGTGCGTACTCGCGTGTTGTTTTCGGGACGATTTTTGTGCGCAGTATACCCCGTGCTTAGATGTGGATGGCTGACTAAAGGGTGGTAATCGATCGAGAATCCGGGATTTCCATCTGAGTTGGCATCCAGTAGTACTGACGTGCGAGCCTTCCGAAAGACAGCTGCTGATTGTGCTTGAAGCTCTCTGTTCCGCTATTATCAAGGCAACGATGGTGGTCCGGTCGCTGATCACTGTATCAGAGGACATTATGTAAACAGTAATCTTGTGAGCGGCCATCTCATTTCATCAGACAAGGTCCCGTAGGGAGCGGCATGTTACGGCGCAGCAGTATCGGAAACCATATCGGTGTGGATGACGCCCTTCAAGCTCCGACGACGGGGAATACTGTCGTCCGTTCGTCCGTCGCAGAGCATATCATCGTTAGTTCAACTTCGATTGACAATGTGCTGTCCTTTGGCTGTCCTGCATAAATTTTAAATTATACACAGGTGTCAAATCGGGTGGTCGCGGCGACGGCATATATATGTCCAAGGCACCAAGGCAATAAGTAAGATATGAGTATGCAAGGCACATAACTCATGACCGATAAATGAATAATCCCACGCCCTGCGAGGTCATGTCAATGATATGTCTATGCACTCCCGCTCCCGGCCCGGTTTTCCATCATCCTATCAATCTCGATCCGAATCTCCCTCAAATTTGCCTTGAGCGTTTTGGCATCTTCAAACTTGCGATGGGCCATCGCTTCGCCAACAAACGATTCGAGGAGTGCCTCTTGTTCGAGTAGCGGCTGGAGTGCATGTGCAAGCTCCGAATCAGGGTCCACCAGTGGCATTGGAGCGTCGGGGGAGGAGGTCTGTTTCTTTGCTTTGGGAAGAGACTGGATGGTCGCAGTTACAGTGAGTCGCATGTAACAGGTGGGAAACGCTCACCTGGAGAGGAAACATGTTCTTTTGCAAGAACAGGTCTGCCCGAGTGCGAATCGCGAGTTGGACGCGGTCCTGAGAGCTGCCGGGAGTGCACGAAATCTTGCGGATTCGCTTGGCAATTGCGTCGTATGCGGCAAAGTCGTCAAGGATACGCTTGCGGGTAGCGGAAGCTTCTTTGCTTGGCGGGGAGTCCGAGCTGGACGGGTGTTTAGGTTTTAAGAATGTTGATGGGTGTCAGTGCTTACTTGAGTGTTAGGAGCAATTCCTGAAACAGTGGAAGAGCTTCCTCAATCTCTTTCTCGAGATTGATGAACGCCTGACGAAGACGAGTTGGAAGCTATCAAGAGGATGATCTGGAATGCTCTACCTCGTACAGCGGAACCAACGGTGGTATGCGTGAAACCTGCTGATAAAACTGCTCACGCCTGCAGTGGTAGGACGTGGGATTAACATGCATTGCCTCAAGAAAGAAGGGCGGGGGTGGCGATGCTCACGAGAGGATAGGTTTGCACTCTCTACATATCCTTACCCCCTTTAGGAATTTCTCATCATCTGGCAACGTCTCGTTGGTCTCTTTCTGCTTGCCGTTTCCTGTGCCCATGGCTGCCGCATTGGCCCTCCTCTTTACGCCGTAATCGACGCCTTCGCCGACATGTTCTATTTGCTGCGTCTTTGAATCTACGACGAATAATATCGAGCATGGCTCGGGCCGTTGAGGACGCTTGATGGGAAGGGAACAAATAATTTTGCCGCAAAGACGGCAATGGTGTTTGCGATTTGTCAAGGAGTGGAAAGAGGCGCTGAAGGTGTGTTAGGTGGGAAGGAGTCGTGATATAGTCGACTTACTAGCACATGGGACACTTTGAGACTGCGGCATCTTGCTGCCAAGGAGCGATGCGCTGTTCGGCGACTAGAAATGGAAATGTGTATGGAAGAAGAATGAGATAAGTATGGTAGCAAACCTCGAGCATCGGCCTTTGGGCCTTGCAATGCGTGAGATTGGACGACACCCTTCCAAATATCGGTTGCGTCCATGTTCCTGAGGGACTCCAAGTCCAGATCAAATATGCTAGATCTTCTATGGACAGTCAAAGTGTTTCTGGACGCGACGGGAAGGCTGGGTTGAAGAGGAAAGTGAAGGTGGATGAGTTTTTCGAGACGCCTTTCGAGTTTGGTGCGCTCGACACGATTAGCATCCTGTTTGGCTTTGCGCGCAAGGGTAAATTCGTCGGTACAGTGGCGATATACGCCTCTAGGCTGAAACCCGGGTCTGTATGGGGCAGATGAGCGGACGTGTGGGGGGAGGGACGATGTTGATGGGGAAGGGGAAGCAACGGGGGAGGATGTGAAGCTGGGTGGCTGTGGAGGAGTGGACGAAGAGGAAGGTGGCTGGGGCGCAGTGAAGGACGAGCTGGGAGTGTGGGAAGGACTGGGGTGATTTGAGTCGGCAATGACGGAGGGAGCACGAGGAGGAGAGCACGGCGGGGGAGGAGAGAGATCGAGTTGGCGTGTGATTGTGGAGGATGAAGAGTGAGATTCTGGGGGTCTGAGGGGGGAGGAGGGGATGCGGGCACGGGCGGCTGATTTGCGGGGGGGCTGTAGACGGCGGAAGGTGGTGGACTTCCTGTGTGGGGTAGGGGAGAGTTCGGGGATCGGGTCTGCTGCGGGGTCAGGCTGTTGCTTGTGCTTTCCATTGGGGGGTGGGATCGGGTTCTCTGGGAGAGAAGCGGAGTCTTGGGGAGAGTCTGAGGGAACGATGTCGAGCATGAGTTTCTCAGAAACAGAGTCCCAGCGGTGTTCGACGGGAACGAGGGCGGGCGCGGGAACGTTAGCGCTGATGGGAACGGCAGAGACGGAGCGGGAGTGTCGCTTTGACTAGGGCACGGCTGTCAGCGAACGTACGACGGGTATGTGACCGAGTTACCCTGTAAGCCTGGTATGGGACAGCCTGGCTGGTGTTGTTCTGCATCGTAGTGGGTCGGTAAATACGGAGGTGCGGTCACGTGAGAGTGATCCTCCTCTTCTATGTATCGCACAGCTCAAGCCATCCAATCCCTGCGCGGTCAACCGGTCACAGCACTCGCATTCGATCCCGTCTCTGACTCCATCTGGGCCGGTGACAGCGCCGGAATTCTCCTCGCACTCCACTCCGTTCACGGCCTTCGCGGCGTCTCCTTCCCTGTCGGTGGCTCGCTTCCCGTCAAGCAGATCGCCGTCGCCGACAACCATGTGCGCGCACTCGGTCTCGCTGGACACGGCATCGGCGCATGGGCAAAGGGTGGCATGAACAAGTGGTACTTTCGGTCCGTCTCCTCCTTCTCTTCCCTCCCGGCCCGCCTCACCCACCCCAGCGATCCGGCCGCAACCGTCTCCGCCATGACCCCCTCTCCATCCTCGTCAAACCTCATCGCCGCCGCGACTTCCACCCCGGAGATCGTCTTGCTCAACGCCGTCACCGGGGCCGTCCTCCGTCAGTCCCCCATCCCCTCCCTCGTCACCCATCTCCACTTCTCCCACTCCATCTTGCTCGGCGCATCCGCCGATGGCTACGTGCGTACACACGATCCACGCACAGGAATGCGCAGAGAGGACGGTGACAGCGCGATCCTTGCCCATGCAAGCGGCATCCAGGATTTCCAAGTATCCGGCAACTATTTCTTCACCATCGGTTGGAGCTCAAGGTCCTTTACTCTTCTCTCCTCTCCCCTTTCACCTCACATCTCCTAGACGTGGCCACGAATTCCCCGATCCCCTCGTGAAGGTCTACGACCTGCGTAACATGAGGCCTCTTCCTCCCGTTCCCTTTTCCGACGGCCCTGCCTTTATCAACATCCTTCCCAAGCACACTTCCAGCCTCGTCGTAGCCTCCACTCAAGGTCTCGTAAACGTAATCGATGCCTCAAATACCAACACCTCCGGCTTCTATCATGTACGTACCCCACTCGTCCTCCTCCCCTCTCCTCCGACTCCTCTTTAAGCTTGACACCCCATCATACATCACTTCCGCCGCCGTCTCCTCAAATGGCTCATACTTGGCCTTTGGAGATGCCCTCGGTACAATTCATCTCCTCACAGCCGCAGACGAATCGTCCGAGCACTTCTTCAACGGCTTCCAGGGCCAGTCCGTCGAATGGGCAGACGTCTCAGAACCACTCCCAGAAATAAACTGGTCTGATTCAACGTATGATTTTCCTGGTATTTTCATCTCCCTCAACTAACACCTTCCCAAAGACCTCTCAACTCGATCGGTATGCCATACTACTCTACATCCCTTCTTTCTTCTTGGACTCCCCAATTCCTCTCCTCAACAAATCCTGCCTTCCCACCCCCTGCAAAAATACCTCCACAAATCCTGTCACAAATGAAGATCAATGACAACGTTGCATATGCTGTCCTTCCAAAAGAACTCAGAGGCCGCAGAAACCGTGTCGTCGTCTCTGGTACAAAGGATCAGGCCAGATTCAGAAGTGGAAAAGGAAGGCGTGACGACGACGTCAGTCATCTTCTTTACCGCCTCCAAACATGCCTCATTCGTAATGCAGATCGAGCTTGAACATCTCACCGTCGACGATAGCATCGACGAGGTTCCTCGCATATATCGCAAAGTCGAGATCGAATACTCAAAATTCGGAGTAGAAGATTTTGACTTCGGGTACATGGTTCTAGATACACCTCTTCCTAAATATTGACTCCTACCTTCAGATTCTACAACAAGACGACATATAGTGGTCTGGAAACCCATATCTTGAATTCGTACACGAATCCGGTCTTGCAGGTAATGCATTACACCCTTTCCATCAGAAAGCTCGCCAAGTCGCACATCACCACAAACTGTCCGAGAGAACATTGTCTACTCTGTGAACTTGGTTTTGTCGTACGTATGCTCGAGGATGCCCACGGCACCAATTGCCAATCAAGCAACTTTTGCAAGACGGTTGGCGTTCTTGCTCAAGGTAAGGTCTTTTCTTGTTCCTAAAGTCTCGCAAGTCATCGCGTTCCAACAAGCCCAAAACCAGCTGGAGCTGATCGATTACGGCCGCGAACCTACCGAGGTCGATTATGCTCATATGATTCAATCGTTTCATCGTTTCCTTGTCGACCACCTCAGCTCGGAAGGCAATTATTTCCCTCATAACCCCCTGATATTTCCCCATCCTCCATCGCAGTTTACCTCCACCGCGTTCCAGGCCGATACACATCTGAGCCCAAACACGTCCTTCTCGCCTGCAGCAGCCCCTGTGACCCAATTGCTGGGGATCGATGCAAAGCATATTATCGTTTGTATGAGCTGCAAGGCTATCAGGGAGAAGGAAAACATGACCCACATAGTCGACATGATTTATCCCAGAAGGGTACGTAGATTTCACTTCCGTTTTTTTCCACTCCTTGACACTATCCACACATATAGTCACTTCCGGGTGAATTTCCGCCTCAGGCTACCTTTTCTGATATTCTCCGTGCGTCCTTGATCCGCCAGATGACCCATAAAGCCACCTGTCAGACATGCAAGCAGTTTGCTACATTTTCTTCCCGCCGCTCCATCCCATCTAAGGATCTCCCGCCCATATTGGCAATAAACGCATGTGTATACAACGACGACAATCTGAAGTATTGGATGGATACCAGGGCTGGGAGGTTCCTGAGCCCAGAGATTGAGGTCAGAGGGGAGGTAGAAGGGATCGACGATGCAGAGAGCGTGAGTTACGAGCTCCGAGTGCGTATATGCGATGCCATACAATGTGCATCCATGGATTATATTTACCTTTCCAGGCTATCATCTGTCAGATCATGACAAAAGCAAAACACTCTCACTTGGTTGCGATCGTGAAGGGCGAGTGACGTTGGCCGTTTTCTTTTCGTTTTGTACCTAATTCCACTTCAGTGCCCGAAGCGGAAAATCAACCACATCTCAAAGGCCCGTGGTTCTTGTTCAATGACTTTGTGGTTCGCAATATTTCCGAGGACGAGGCGTTGAGCTTTCCGAGTACATGGAAGGTCTGTGCACGCTCTACAGGCTTCATTTTCCGCTTCTTCATAGGGAAGTAGGTCCCTGCCGTGTTGTATCTCGAACGAGAGGATGTTCGCTCCCAGCTGAACTTTAGTGATCTGCCTGACGAACTTGATCCCTCTATATTAAGTCGGGATACATCTATAGCGGTGCAAGTACCGATTTTGTTGGCCCCGTTATTGTCTTCGTTGAACTGGATGCACAACACAGAAACCGAGACAAGAATCAGATCAAGCATGAATGTTTACGCGTTGAGGAACTCCCCAAGCCTGGAACATTAGTCGCAATTGATGCTGAATTTGTGTCGATGCAGCAGGTAGGTTTCGTCTTGCTCGGTCCCTTCCATACCTTCAAACGCCTGCCTTTGCACAACAGGAAGAAACAGAGTTTAGGTCGGACGGTACAAACCGTGTTATTCGCCCCGCCCGTCTCAGTCTTGCACGTGTCTCTGTCCTGCGTGGGGACGGTCCGAAAGAAGGTGTCCCATTTATTGACGATCATATCCACACGAGCGAGGTCATCGTCGACTATCTGACTGAGTTTTCGGGAATCAAATGTGCGTTCCTTTCCTTCTACGTCTCTGTTGCTAAGCATGGCACCTAGTCGGAGACTTGGACCCACACTTGTCGAGACACACGTTAACTCCCCTAAAGCTCGTGTACAAGAAACTGCGACTGCTCGTCGATCGAGGATGCATATTCATTGGGC
Organism: Rossbeevera mucosa; assembly: GCA_038090415.1. NCBI lineage: Eukaryota > Fungi > Basidiomycota > Agaricomycetes > Boletales > Boletaceae > Rossbeevera > Rossbeevera mucosa. The sequence goes on along the minus strand of JBBPMR010000887.1, from coordinate 3,267 downwards.
ACGGCCTCTCTAAGGATTTTCGGATCATTAGTCAGCAATCGTCCGATTTGTCCATTGGCTAACGCTAAGGAAGACAACAGATATTTTTGTTCCGCCCGAGCAAGTGATTGATACGGTGGACTTATACTTTCTGCGTAACCGCCAGCGGCGTCTCTCGCTCCGATTTTTGACCTGGTTCATTCTTGCAGAGAACATTCAGACGGAGACTCATGATTCGATCGAGGATGCGCGTTCTGCACTCCGGTTGTACAAGGCATATCACGAATTCGAGGAACAGGGCATCTTTGACGACAAGTTGGATGAGCTGTATCGGGCTGGGAAACAACACGTTAGTAGCCGAGGATATTTTCTGAGGCTGGTCCGACTGACGCTTTTTTTTTGGACAGAATTGGAAACCGCCGCCGACAACGCCCACAGCGACCTCTCCTGTGACGAATGAAGCGTCGCCCGCGCCCCCAACGCAGCCTTCGTCTTCTTTGGGGCAGACGCAAGGCACGGTTAGCCACGCGACCGCACACGGACAGCGACAAGAACAAGGGAAAGGGCAAGCCCCGATGCCATCGATGCAGCGCCAGATGTCGAGTATGCCACCGACGACGACGACCAACGTGACCCAACAATTCAATATGCTTGCGGCTGCGGCTGCTGCGCGGAACTTTGGGCACCAGGGACAATTTCAGCCATGGCGGTTTGATGTCGGGGCGTTGAACGCAGCTGCCGCTGGGTATTTTGGGTCGGGGGATAATAGTGGGTTTGGTCCTGGGCAAGGGTTGGGAGGAGGGGCAGGGGCAAGGGGAGGGGGTGGTGTAGGAGGTGGCGCAGGAATAGGTGGAAATGGCGGCAGTGGCGGGGGGACAGGTGGATGGAGCAGGCGGTGAGGTGGTGGCCGATCAGTGCTTCGGCGGAGCAATGGGATACGTTCTAATTATTCACTAACCCCAATAGTGAGATATGTGAATCTTGATTGTTGGTCACTGATTCACCTCAGAATAGAGCGTGCAAGGTTTCAATTTTTCACATGTTGGTACTATACAGATCGATGATCAGCGGCGATTGTCGGCTTAGGCTCAGAATCAAGTTGGGTTCTTTCATGCCATTCGCGAACACGTGTGCCATGGAATACGTAGAATACTGTGCACGTTGGATACGGGGTCTCTGCGGCAGTTGTCGGGGTAGTTGTAGTGAACCGGAATTAATGGTAAAATGCTCCGCCTTATGCATAAATGCGACATTCATTTGCCAGATGGGCCAGCATGGGTTGTGCGGTCGCTATTATGATTATGCGTATCTCGTAACACGGGCCTACGGGACTGCTGTACAAATGAAGTAAACGGCACGCACCTGAAGCGAAGGAAGCCTCATAGGCTTCGAACCGATACCTTTGGCCACGTGTGACGTCGTCGAACCCGAAACGCGGCATCCTTGGCAAGGTCCCATCATAGGATGCCTCGTTTATGCATTTTGCCTATGTCTGTACGTTTTCCTTTCCTCCTACACGCGCGCTGCGCGCACCCCGCTTTTCGACCTTAGCGAAAATGCCCCCTCGTGGCAAAGGCAGCAAGTCAGGGAAAGTTTCGACTCGGTCATGGCCGAGAGGACACCGAAAATGGCATTTCATGGAGCCCGCAGGACGCGGGATATTCAGGCCGTCTCGGAATCTGGCCGTGTAAGTTACTTACTTACATTCGTTCCGCCGTACGTCACAATAGAGTTACAAGTCTCCCTCAGGGTGAGATTCGATATGGGCGCAGCGTGTGCTATTGGAACCCGCCCAACCCTTTTTTTTCCTTAGTTGGGGGGATGAGCCGTCCTGCGAGCGCCCATGATATTGTCAATGAATCAGTGTTACAACGTGGGAAGGGTCATCAAAAAGGTTCCGGGTATGTTGGCTGGCCGGGGCTCCCCCTTAAAACGGGGGTATTTAATTATTGGATTCGGGCGCTTGTCTATCTCGAACGAAAAGGCTACGCATCAGGTATCGGCCTTCAAAGCGCGAAGCTTCGCGCCTCAATCTTTTGGAGCCCGAATTTCTGAAATCTGCCTGGGAGTAATTTCGACTAATTGGGTGAATCTGAACCTACAAACTGTGAGGCGCTACTAGGGAATAACAGTACTAGGATCCGATTATCGGCGCCGGCTCAAAGGAGTCTTGTGCGATTCTTTTTGTCTTTAGTCCTTGAAGGCAAGAAGCATTTCAAATTGTTCATATCAAAGGAGAAGGTGTTTCACCATCCAGGGACGCCGGCCACGACAAATCCAGCACAGTATTATTAACCACGACGACCCTGACGACGCATCGTCCTATCAGTGACGGCAACAGTCGTATACTCTCAGCATCTCCCCAAACAATAATACTACCTCGCCTGCCATTACTATGTGTCATCTCATCCGAACGACCGTCTCGGCGCGGACATGATGAAACATCCAGCAACAATTCCACCCATTAGCTTGGACTCGGCGGCACCACTGGTGTCGATGCCGTAGTGCTTAAAGCTTAAGCCACTCAAGCAGAAACGTGAGTTGGCTTGTTTCCACTTCTTTTAATTGTCTGATTGTCAGAAGCCACGGTTAGTAGACGCTAGCCAAGTCTATCTTTCAACTACATTCGAGATTCGAAACCAGAAACTATGCCACCCGTTTCAGCACTGCGCAGACACTCCCGGACCGTGGCTGATGTCCCTCAAGTCACGGATTTGGCAATTGGCCTTGGCCCCCAGGCGCCCAGTTCCCAGCCGTGCACTCTCCGCCCCTTCTTCTTGACGCTTCGAGTCTCAGGTCAAAGCTACCGTACCTGATGCCCGGCTGCTGCTACCCGCCCGTTCTACTTTGTCAAGGCTGCTAGTTCCCTGGTCCCTGCTTGCACTCTTCCCTTCTCTTTTTCCTCCTTCTCTCCGGGCATTCCGCTTTGATGTCTGTGTCATTATTTACACCTCACGGGGAGCAGCTCACACTATGCCCGACGACTCGCACTCCCGTCCATCTACGTACTCTCAGCCCACTGCCTCGAGCGCTTATTAAACTATTTGGCACTCAGTACAGACAAGTCGTGAGCTGACCGTAGCTCACTCCTTTCAATTTTCAACTCATGTCTGCTCTATGTAACAGCGAGCTATGGTACTATTGGATCAGACATATGCGGTCCCTGATTAGGCCGATAACAAAGACGACTCGGGCTGCTATAGTACCCATACATTTCATGCGGGACAGCTGAAGGACGCCCGTAATAACCGTCCATATTAGATGACCCCGGGGCCCGGAAGGGATTAG
>JBBPMR010000886.1:0-13719 GCA_038090415.1 Rossbeevera mucosa | reverse complement strand
CTCTTTCTCTTTTTGTCAATGCTTACCACTATGCTTTTCTCTTATTAATCATTTACTCACTGTACTTTAGTCATCCACAGTCTTCTGTAGAAAACTCTAGTAGGAGTCACTATATTGAAATGTAGTACTGTATCTGTAGAAAATTCTAGTAGAAGTCACTAGAGTAAAGGCTACACTACAAAGGTTTGAAATAGCTATGATTACGTAATATGGTGGCTGTACTACTGCATAATGTTTGCTATCTGCATGATCTCCAACACTCCCCCTCAAATGGGAGCAGGTAGCTAGGACATTTAATAATTCTAATTATTTAGAATTTTCTTCTCTAATACGGTGTACAATTAACTTTAAAGCAGTTTTTTTAGATTTGTGTGGTGGATAATCAAAAGAATGTAAAAATACTTGTAAAGGTTCCACTAAACGAGTGATTTCTTGTAGCATCTATGTACAGGTATGTAGTCTATTGGTCTGTCCAGGTTGTGCTGCACTTGCATGATTACCTGATTTGGAAGGTCACAGCATGCATGCATTTTATCGATACCAAGTTGATGGCTTGAGTCGTTCTTGTTGACATGGTGGATTCGGGTGACTGGTATGTTGTCCAGCATTGTGAGATAGTGGCTGGGATGGTCTAGGTGCATGTCCACTGTTCTGTTTGTTGCATTCTAGCTGACTTGTGTCGCACTCATCTGGTAGTCCAATTTTGAGTCGTTTCGGGTCCCAGTATGTGCTGCTCATTGCAGCATCCATTTCCCCTCATGTCTCACTTCTCCCAGCTCCCTTTTTGTCACTTTGGCATTCCTGATCACCCTTGATCGCTCCAATTTCGGTTTGGTCACTATCCTGACCTCTTGGGCTGGTTTTTTTGTCTGGTGTGTCTGTTCCATCACCACAGTTGTTCTGACTGTTTCTAGAGTCTTTTACTTTGTTATTAACATCATTCTGCATAAATCTGGCACATTCTGACTCGTGTTTGGGTTCCTAGTAGGCTGTCTGTTCATTCTGAGTGTGTTCTGGGTCTCTAGGTTGTTATGTTTTACTGTTTCTTTTTCCTTTTTCTTGTTTGTTTTCACTACGGACTACCAAGCCCTGCATTCAAACCACACCTCAGCCATTTCTTTCTTCTATGATGACATAATACCCTTAACCCACCTACCTTAGTCATCATTTCCTCCATTACTCATCTTTCTTGGTCATCTTGCTGTGCATTACTCATTCTGATTCATTCTGACTCACCTGCAGTCATTATGACTCATTGTGGCTGCACATTATGACTCACCTTCTTCCACCATATTCTATGGTGTTCTATTCACTTAGTCACCTTCATTTCCCTGTACTTATATAAACCCTTCCATACCATCCATATTCTCTAAGCTAGATCTCCTCTTTTCTCTCACCTTGATATCTTTCTGTATTTTGGTATCCCCTGCAATCTAGCCACCTCTCGTCTATTCCCTTCACTGGGTGAACCTCTGCATGTCTTCGTCCTACACTTGACTGGATGCTAGACTTGTAACACTTCACTTGATTGTGTTATAGTCGTCTCTACAATTGATAGAACGACTTCTGCGACCGCCATCTCAAAGCGGTACCCCTTTATCCCTTGACCCATTCATTACTCTAAGGCTACGCTCATTCCTACCTGGACCAAGCATAACATAGGTGGATTTGGCACATCCGTTTCATTGTTGCTGATATCGCAATCGCTTTCTAGACATTCCAGTGGGTTGCCGTCGACTTCTGGCATGTGCACATTGCCTCCCAGACTTTCTGGCTTGCCTGGATCTTCATATGGTGGATTCTCCTCCTTTGTTTGTTTTGAGCATTCGTGCTCGCATTCTGATGCATTCCATAGCTTTTTTAATGCCTTTGTTATGTTTCGCTATTTCTTTCTCTTTTCTTTCACCTGTTCTCACTATGGACCACCAAGTCTCTGCGTTCGAACCACGCTTAGACCATTCTTTTCTTCTATGATGACATAATACCCTTAACCATCTACCTTAGTCATCATTTCCCTCATGACTCACCTATGCTGCGCATTACTCATCATGACTCATTCTGATTCATTGATGCCGCGCATTACTCATCTTATTTGTAACCATTACTCATCCGCAGCATTCTGACTCATCTTCACACTGCGAATTACTCATCTTCCTTCCACCATATTCTATGGTGTTCCATCCGATTTGTCATCTTCATTTCCCTGTACTTATATAAACCCTTCCATACCGTCCGTATTCCCTAAGCTAGATCTCCTTTGTACTCTCTACTCTCGTCAATCTAGCCCACCTTGATCTTCCTCTTCCCTGGGAGAACCTCTGCGTGTCTTCGTCCTACACCTGACTGGACGCTAGACTAGTGACACTTCATTTGATCGTGTTCACAGTCGTCTCTACAATCGATAGAACGACCACTGCGACCGCCACCCCACACGGTATCCTTCGACCTTCGCCACTCTTCGACTAACAAAGGCCACGCTTGTCTCTACCCGAGCCAAGCGTAACAAAAGATCTAGCTTCCCTTTTACGGTCACCATTGCTGTGAATCGCCCACCATTTCTCGACCCCCTCGTAACCCAGACCCCCGTCGCTTAAGGCGACAACCCTCTGCCCCATACCCCGTCGAAACTTCGCCGGAACCTTCTGTCCACTCCAGCCTTGAAGAAAACCCTTCAGAGCCTGACATCCTCATCCCTTCTCCCGAAGACGAGGATCAAACGTTGTCCCTGTCCCTCCACTTGCGAACCACTCTATCCCTATCCCCCGACCCCTCTCCTCCTTCTCCCACTCCCGTCCAACCGTCGACCCCCATGTCCAAACCAACCGAGCTTCACATCGCATCCCCCGAACACTTTGATGGCTCTTATGCCAAATCCATGCCCTGGCTCACCTCCGTTAACTTCTATCTCGAGGTTAATAAAGAAGTATATTCCTCCGACATGAAGAAAATCGCATTCGCCCTATCATTCATGACCAAAGGGTCCGCCTCTATCTGGGCCCAAACTTTTCGACAGAACTCTATCAGCGACGATGGAGATATCACTATGGGGACCTTCAAAGACTTTATAAAACTCTTCAAGGCTGCCTTCAAGCACCACGACTTGGTGAACAACGCCATCGCCTGGCTTACCACCAAGAGAATGACGCAGAAGAAGAAGGGAGGTCCCTACGAACCCTCTCTCACTGACTATATCACACAATTCCACAACAACGTAGCCCAAGCTGAGATCATCGACCCCAACGTCCTCATCTCGTACTTCGGAGCTGGAATTCCCCCCGCTCTAACTCGCCGCATCTACTCAATGGACACTGTTCCTAAGACCATCGATGAATGGTACCAACGAGCCACCCAGTACCAAGCCTAGTGGGACACCGCCAACTTGGTAATCTCCCGCTCCCATAATCCCCTTCGCAATACCACCTCCTTCTCTCAACCATCCGTCCCCTCCTCTACCCGCGACCCGAACGCTATGGACATAGATGCCATTAAAGTAGGGAAGCTTACCCCTGAAGAACGCAAACGTTGCATGGAGAAAGGTCTATGCTTCCGCTGCTGAAAACCAGGACATGCCTCTAATGCTTGCCCCCATTTTGCATCTCAACCTTCAAAGAAGAAGGTCCAACATGTCGAAGAAAATCTCCCTAAACTCGAGGAGGTAGAAGATAGTGATGAAGACGAAACGGTTGGAAGGGTTCGCTTTTCCGCCGCCACCCAATGGGATTTTTGAAAAGAAGACCTCGTTCAACGCAAGGATCTCCTAGAGCTACGTGTGCGCCTGTAATTGTATCACAATCTGCCAAATCTATGCGTATTCCTTTGCAGCTTGTGGTACCTTCACACACGATGAAAGTCGTTGACACTCGTGCCCTTGTGGACAGCAGTGCAGACATCTCCTGCATCGACTGGATGTTTATGTGAAAGCACCACCTCCCTACCGCCAAACTCGATGTCCCCATCCTTGTCCGAAACGTTGACCAATCCTCAAATAAAAATGGCGAAATTCGCTATACCTGCACCCTTTACGTAAACATCGAAGGAGTCTCACAAAAAGTCCTCTTTCATGTCATGTCCTGCGGCAAAGAAAATCTTATCCTCGGCCTCCCCTGGCTTTGCTCTACGAACCCCGTCATCGACTGGAAAGCACAGACACTCTCCATTGAAGAATCCTGCGACCAGTCCAAAGACCTATATGCTACCTATGTCGCTGACTCTCACTGTCATGAGTCGCATTTCCGCCCCCCATCAACCATCCTGTTTAAACCTCCTCGCCATACGACTATCACTCCAGATGCTCAGGATCGTATTCACTCGTATATGGATTACAGTGACCCCCACGACTATATCCTTCAAGCTAAAGAGAATAGAACCATCAACCGAGTCATTCGGGGAGTATGTCGCTTTGCCCCTCTCGGTTCTCCTTTATGCAGGAAAATCACCTCCTCCACCGAACTCACTGCTGCCGCTGAAAAAGCGAAACCACCTCCCATCCTCCCAGAAGAATACAAAGCCTATGCCTCAGTCTTCTCTGAAGATTCCACCAATCACGTTCCCCCCTCTCGTCCCTATGATCACGAAATCAATCTCGACGAATCCTTCATCCCAAAGATCAGGAAACTCTACCCCTTATCCCCAGAAGAACGTAAAGCAACCGACGACTTCCTTGAGGAAAACCTTCACTCTGGGAAAATCCATCCTTCGAACTCTCCCCAGGCCTCTTCTTTCTTTTTTGTGAAAAAGAAGGATGGCAAACTTAGCCCATGTCAAGATTACCATTACGTGAATGAACACACGGTTCGCAACACATACCCCCTCCCACTCATCTCCGACCTCGTTGATAAACTAAAAGATGCCAAGGTTTTTACCAAGTTCGACGTCCGTTGGGGTTATAACAATGTCCGCATCAAAGACGGACATCAATGGAAGGCTGCATTTATCACGCATAAAGGTCTCTACGAACCAACAGTCATGTTCTTCGGCCTCTGCAACTCCCCCGCCACTTTCCAACGCTTTATGAACGACTCCTTCCGTGATATGATCGCTGAAGGGTGGTTGATCATCTACATGGACGATCTGCTCATCTTCTCCCCCGACGATGTTACTCATACAGAACGAACTAAATGTGTCCTTCAAAGGATGCAAGAACTTGACCTCTGTCTTTGCCTCTCAAAATGCAACTTTGCTACCAAAGAAGTCGAATATCTCGGAATGATCGTCCACCCAGGACAAATTGCTATGGACCCCGTCAAACTTGACAGTATCGCCTCTTGGCCCACCCCCACTAAAGTCAAGGAAGTACGCTCTTTCCTTGGTTTTGCCAACTTCTACCGCCGGTTTATCCTGGACTACTCCACCGTTGCCCGTCCCCTCCTTGACTTGACCAAGAAAAATCTCGCCTGGTTCTGGACGCCCGCTTGTGAACAGGCCTTCCAGTCGTTAAAACGACTCTTCCTCTCCAAACCGGTCCTCTGACTCCCAAATCTCTCTGCTCCCTTCGCCATCGCCACAGATGCGTCCAAATATGCCACCGGAGCTATCCTCCTTCAGACCGACTCTAATGGTGACTGGCACCCCTGCTCCTACTTATCCCAGACATTTTCATCCACCAAACAGAACTACGACATATATGATCATGAACTCCTCGCAATCATTCGTGCTCTTAAGACTTGGCGCCATTACCTCCATGGCTCCCCCTTTCCCATACAAGTCTTCACTGATCACAAGAACCTCATGTACTTCCGGCAAGCGCAACACTTAAACTGCCGCCAAGCTCGTTGGCTCCTTGATCTCTCAGATTTTGATCTAAAAATTGTCCATGTTGCTGGCAAACTTCTCGCAGGCCCCAATGCCCTCTCCCGCCACCCTGACCTTTGCCCTGATACCCCTGACAATGACAACACGGTTCTTCTCCCTGACTCTCTCTTTGTTCGCCTCATTGACTCCTCACTGAACGATGTCATTTCCTCCTCCTCGAAAGATGATCCCCTCGTTTTGCAAGCCCTCCAAGCCCTGGACGGAAAGATTCCCCCTGCATTTCGGTCTCGTCTCTCGGATTGGCAATTCCATGCTGGTGTCCTCACCTACAAAGACCATGTCTACATTCCCCCTGTCAAATCACTCTGCCAGTCGATTCTTCAACGTTGTCATGACCATCTCACTGCTGGTCACCCAGGCTATCAAAAAACTCGTCAACTTGTCACAGCCGAATTCTGGTGGCTGGGCCTCGCCCAATACGTGTGAAAGTATGTGGAGGGCTGCGCTCTTTGTCAACAGAACAAAGCCAATACCCATCCCACCGTCCTGCCGCTTGCCCCTATTAAATCATCCTGTTCTCGCCCTTTCCAACAGGTATCCTGTGATCTTATCACGGACCTCCCCCCATCCTCCAGTTTCGATTCTCTCTTGGTCATGGTCGACCATGGGCTTAGTAAAGGGGTGATTCTCTGTCCCACCAAGAAAACGATTACCGCCGAAGGCATAGCATCCCTTTTTTTCCACAAAGTATACACATGCTTCGGACTCTACGACAAAATCATCTCTGATCGAGAACTGCAATTCACCTCCGCCTTTGCTCAAGAACTTGGACGACTCCTGGGTTACGACCTTTCCTTATCCACTGCCTACCACCCTCAGTCCGACGGAGAAACGGAGCGTGTGAACCAGGAAGTGGAAATGTATCTTCAGATCTTCTGCGGAAGCAACCCCACCTTGTGGTCTGACCTAATCTCTCACGCCGAATTTGTGCATAACCACCGCCCCCACTCCGTTACCAATAAATCCCCTTTTTCCCTAATCCTCGGCTTCGAACCTCGTGCCCTCCCTTCCGTTCTCGCTGATACCAACATCCCCGCAGTTGAAACTTGCCTCAAAAACCTCACTGCTGCTCGTGATGAAGCTCTTGCCTCCCATGAGCTTGCTAGGCAAGTCATGGGCTCCCGTTCCAACCGACACTTTGTCCCGTTTGCTCTGGGAGATAAAGTTTGGCTCGAAGCCAGAAATCTCCACCATAATATGACTCATACGAAGTTCGCCCCAAAACGTGAAGGACCCTTTACCATTACCAAGGTCCTATCACCAATTACCTACAAACTACGCCTTCCCAAAACATGGAAGATCCATGACACGTTCCATGCTTCCCTTCTCACACCCTACCATGAAAACTCCGTCCATGGGAAAAACTTCCCTGCACCACCCTCAGAACTAGTAGAAGGAGAAGAAGAATACGAAATCGAATGGATCTTGCGCCACCGCGGAACTCCGTCATGCCGCATGTTTCTGATCCGATGGAAGGGATACTCCGCCGAAGAAGACTCGTAGATTGCCGAGTCGGAGTTGTGGCATGCAAAATCCCTCCTCTCCAGTTATAAAAACCTCCATCCTCTCACTTTCTCTCTTCTTTCCTCACCCCCATCCTCCTCAACAAAAAAATCAACACGATGTTCCTAACCCTTTCGAAACTTATCTTTTACTATGGCCATCGAATTTACTTTATCCACACCATCCTCTATTTCTTCCTCCGATGCTTCCTCCTCACCTTTAGATACTATTTCTACTATCGCTCAGTCCAGCTGGGATGATCCATCCGCACCTAGCTGGGAAGTGCGCGCCGCCGCAGCCTGGAACGGCCAACCCGAACCAGAAGATTTACCCCCTGTTTCCATTGCTACCACGCCATCCACCCATCTCCCTATGCCCATTCTCTCCGTTGACGTCCCACTCTACGCCAATCATCTCCGTGACGACTTCCCCGATGAAGAGTACATCCGATTAATGAACCAACACGTCACCAATTCCCACCTCGCCACCGCCATTACCGCTTACTTGGACGTAGGCTCACCCCTCTATGCATTATACCACACCTATCTCCAAGCGGAATGCCTCACCCCCATCGCATCCCATGTCACTACTCAGGCGCATGTGGGATTCATCAGTTCCCTCCTCTCTACCATTCAGAACGAGCTCCGTGGTGCCCTCTCTGTTGCCCTCTATCAGCTAGGCATGGGGGAATTTTTACAGGACCTTGATTGATACCTTCTTGAATTAAGTCGTCAACAGCGTATCCCTTCCCCTGACACACCGTCAGCATCCTCTTCGCCCCTAGGATCAGATGAGATCAACACCTTAGATTGAGCCGAAGCCCATTGGACAGGAAACCATGGCCAAACGCCTCTAACTCACTCACATCCTCGCTACCATGAGGCCTGTTTTCATTGCCATCGCCTAGGACACCGACGCGCCGACTGTATGTTCTACCAATGTTCCACTTGTCTCTGATGGCGACCTGGTCATCCACAAAGTCGTTGTCCCCTTCGACGTCCTCCTGGCATTTCCTCTCCTACTTCATCCCCGGCTTCTTCTCCACAGTCTTCATGATCCTCACGTTCTAATCGCTCTCGACGATCTAATCGTATTCGGCCCGTTCCTCCTCCTTGCCGGCGCCGCTCCCCATCTGCTGATGACACCCTCGTTGACAACGATGTTTGGGACGATACCGCATATGCCAACGTCACGGGTTCCCCGGGCCCCTCTTACGGAGATTTCTGATATCCTGCACTGGTAGCTTGGACATAACAGGGGGGTAATGTTACGTTTTGCTATTTCTTTCTCTTTTCTTTCACCTGTTCTCACTATGGACCACCAAGTCTCTGCATTCGAACCACGCTTAGACCATTCTTTTCTTCTATGATGACATAATACCCTTAACCATCTACCTTAGTCATCATTTCCCTCATGACTCACCTATGCTGTGCATTACTCATCATGACTCATTCTGATTCATTGATGCCGCGCATTACTCATCTTATTTGTAACCATTACTCATCCGCAGCATTCTGACTCATCTTTACACTGCGGATTACTCATCTTCCTTCCACCATATTCTATGGTGTTCCATCCGATTTGTCATCTTCATTTCCCTGTACTTATATAAACCCTTCCATACCGTCCGTATTCCCTAAGCTAGATCTCCTTTGTACTCCCTACTCTCGTCAATCTAGCCCACCTTGATCTTCCTCTTCCCCGGGAGAACCTCTGCGTGTCTTCGTCCTACACCTGACTGGACGCTAGACTAGTGACACTTCATTTGATCGTGTTCACAGTCGTCTCTACAATCGATAGAACGACCACTGCGACCGCCACCCCACACGGTATCCTTCGACCTTCGCCACTCTTCGACTAACAAAGGCCACACTTGTCTCTACCCGAGCCAAGCGTAACAGCCTTGGTAGGGTCCTGGGTATTACTAGATGGTCCAATTATCATGCGCATGTCCCTGGTATGTGTTGAGTACAAGCTCGCTTTCACTAACTCTCTTCTCTCCCCCTTAAGCTCGAGGCTCTTAGATCTGTCACATCACCACGCTGGCTCATCGGGTCCCCCATTAGTCTTGCCACCCACTTTGCCTTCAAGTCCCATCTTGCCGCCACTCTTTTCCTCAGCCTGAGCCTGGTTCTCGTCCATTCAGCATTCCAGTTTGTTGGGGGACTCTGGGGGCTCAGTGGGGTATTGGCCCATATCACCCACTGCGTCTGCAGTGTTCTTCAGCATCCAGGATCTGCTGTCTTGTTTTGGCCTACATGTGGCGTGCTCTGCACATTTGCACTTGTTGTCTGCCTATGGGCATTCCTTTGCATTCTCCACAGCAAATTCGGGCTATGGGCACATCTGTTGTGTGTTCCAATTCCATTCCACAGCATGTGGATGTATCTGGAGTCTGTTCGTTGGTGGTCTGAGCATCTAACTGTGGTTTCATAGGTCCTCATGGCGGGTCCATTGCTGGCTGCACTCTGTGCACCAGCTGTTTGCCCACTCACTCCTTTGGTTCTCTTACTATCACCGTTGACATCTGCTGCCTCTGTGCAACTCATGGTCACTTCTTGGTCCTCTGCAATCAGCTTGGAGCTATCAATGAACCATATGCCATCAGGTTCGGCATCATTAGTCATAGTATTCGCACTTTTTGAAGACTTTGCATCTGAATCATTGGTCCTTTTCCCTCTCGGTTTCCAACCCTTTGGTGCCTGGCCGTGTTTGCCTCTGCTCTCTTCCCAACAGTTGCACACTTGGTGGCCATGCCATCCACAATTGTTGCAATTGCCGTTGAACCTTTGCATATGTTCTCTTTTTCCCTTAGCATCTGTGCTGAAGGCTGTGTCCTCCTTTTCTCCTTTTTACGTTTAATGCTCCCCTGCATGACAAGTTTGTCATATGTCTTGATGACCATCTCAATGAGCTCCGAGCTATCTATTTGATGACTTTGCCATCACATGTTGGACGATACAGAGGTGAGTAGTGCATTATAGGTGCATGGCAAGGATGTGAAAATAATGTTGAACAGGTTGGTTTCCGATATCGGATGCCCTATGGATGCAAGTTCCTCATGAAGAAGTTTTACTTTCTCGAAATGGGCCCACACATCTCTGCCTTCCTTGAGCTTCAACTTGCCTAACTGTCATCTCATCTCAATGCCTATGACCAGTGACCGGCTGCCGAACTTCTTGGATAAGACCTGAAAATATTTGCATGCAGTTTTCTTTGACATGAGGTCAATAAAGATGGAGTCAGGGAGGGTTACAGCAATCTGCTGTTGCACTATGGCGTCTTCTTGGACCCATTTGCTATCAGCTGTTGGATAATCCTTTACAGCTTGAATTTCATCTGTGCTTAATGGTTTCCAGCCACTAGGTTGTCCAGTTGTGGGATCGGCTGGTCTGGGCTTGCTACCATCCAGATATCCTTTTAGGCCTTGTGCCGCGAGTGATACTTTGAGTTGCCTCTTCCATAGGGGCCATTGTTTCCCTGAAGCATCCAGCTTCGGAACCTTGAGTATTCTGTCTCCAACTCTCAAGTTCGACATTTTGTTCTTGGTGAGGTGTAGGATACGTGTTGTTTTGGTGGTCTGTTTTAGAGTTAAGCACCAGGGCTCATAATCTGTAGAAAACTCTAGTAGAAGTCACTAGAGTAAAGGCTACACTACAAAGGTTTGAAATAGCTATGATTACACAATATGGTGGCTGTACTACCGCACACCATTTGCTATCTGCATGATCTCCAATATCTTCATGACTCATCCATAACTACAGATTACCAACCTCTCTTATTCATGATTACTCATTATGCTTTATCATCAGCTTAGTGTACCATTACTCATCTGCAGTCTTCATGACTCATCTTTACTACAGATGACACATCTTCCTTCGGTCATGTTTCATGACCTTCCATCTCCTTCTATATAAACCCTAGACACTTGTTCTTGTAACACTAAGCTAGAGATACTCGATACTCTCAAATACACCTGCTTTTAGCCCAACTCTTAGTTCCTCTGAGCATATGCTCCTCATTCTAGTCCTTCATTGTTCAAGGCCTTTCACTTTGGACTCCTTAGCCAAACCCTCTGTTACAACTGGCCTGGGTAGGGTCAGTCATAGACTCGATGGATACTGGGGCTAAGGCTGAGGAGTCCGAAGGTAGACACCTAAGGACAATAAAGGGCTAATGAGTGCCTCAAGAGCTTCACCATGAAGCATAACAAGAGGGCTTGGTGAAGGAGAGTCTGAAGGGGAAGGCCTAAGGACAACTAAGGGCTAAGGGTGCCTAGTGAGCTTCACCACAAAGTGAAACACAAGGACTTGGCTGAGCAGTTCCAAGGGGAAGGCCCTGGGATGACGAATGACTTGAGTTTAAGGAGCACACACTCGAAGGGACTAAGGGTTGGCTTAGAAACTAGTGGATTCAAGGGGAGAATTAAGTAGCTCTAGCTTAGTGTTACAGGGTCAAGTATCTAGGGTTTATATAGGAAGGGGATGGAACATTATGGAACATGACAGAAGGAAATGTGTCATCCACAGTATGGATGAGTCATAGAAGCTGTGGATGAGTAATTGTACACTAAGAAGATGACGAAGTGAATGAGTAAGCATGAGTAAGGGAGATTGGTAATCTGCAGTTATGGATGAATCAGGAAGACTGCAGATGACTAAAGTACTGCAAGTAAACAATCGATAAAAGAAAAGCATAGTGATAGGCATTGACAAAGAGAGAAAGGAAAAGAATAGGGGCAAGTTGTAAAATTACCCCCCTTGTAGGCTTCTGTTTACCTGAATGAAGCAGTCAGAAATGACTGCAGGGTTCTCCAGTTATGTTAGACTCAGCAACTTCATCATAGAAGTCATCTCCATAATCACTAATGTTGTCACAAGAGGGTTCTTGGGGTGGAGGGATGGGAAGGGGATGATTGGAGGAGTGAGAGGATCATCTGGAATCTCTGGAATGATGGAAGGAGGTGGAGAAGGAGGAGGAGCCATGGGGGGGGGGTGTCTGTGGAGAGGGCAACTCCTTTGAATATAACCTGGTTGTCACCGGAGACAAGTGGGGCATTGATAGTCTGGGCAATTAATATGAAAATGCCCTAAGTGTCAACATTGGAAGCATGAGGAGAAGAGGGGGTGTCCTCAGGGAAGAGGGTGACTTCTGGTAACCTGGTGGTGTTCCAGTTCGACATGGTTCAAGATAATAGGTTCTTTGACATCAAGGGAAGGAGGGGGAAGGAGGGGACTTGGGAACCAGGAAGGCAGTGTTGATTCCCTCATAGTCATCCTATTCCAAAGGGGCGACTGTCTCAGAGCAGTGGAGGGCTTTAATGTGATCAAGAGCCTCAATCTTGGTGGGGTTGAGTGGAAAGGAGGATGCAGAGGGGGTGAAAGGAACCTTGAGGATACCAGTTGGAGAGACTGCTTCAACCTCTGTAGGGAAGGAGTATGGGGGGGTTGGATGAGAAGGGGGAAGAGGGGGAGGAGAGGGAGGAGGGGTGGGTGGCCAGTTCAGCCAGAAACTGATCTATGTCATCAACAAATTCCATCATGCCCAGCTGGTGCATGGCTGAGAGGAGTTGTTCCTCAATGGCTCAATGAGAGGTGGATACCTAAGAGGCTAAGAACACCTGACTGCCTTCTGAAGAGGAGAGCATGGTGTTGACAATGGGTAGGAGGTGAGAGGAGTGCATGAAGGTGAGGTACAGGGAGTTGAGAGAGGAGTCTATATCCACATGGGTGGAAATGGGGTGGTGCATCCTGGAGTTCTGCAGATAGGCCCTAAGGCGATAAATGGAGGGGGAGGAGGGTTCATCCTTTCGGAGGTGGAGGGCATAAGTGGAGATGTCCACAGTGAGGACTGGACAAGGGGAGGGAATGAGAAGGGGAGACTCAGGGCACCAATGGAAGGGAGTGTCATTGATCATGGGAGTGGGAAGAGGAGAATCACATCCCACAGAACTTGGATTATCTGAAAGAGAAGCATCGCTTCTATGAAGATCAAGGGAAGATACAGAAGAGAGGAATTCATTTGAGACATGGGACATGTTGTTTGATGGGGTGTTTGGGAAGGTTTAGAGGGGGAAGATGGAGGGGTGGAGCTTTTTATAAGCAAGGAGAGCAGACTTGGCATGTTTCAACTCCCACTCAGGGATCCAAGTGTCTTCTTCTGCAGTATAAAGAGATTTTGGAATCTCTTTGGGCGCAGTATGCAATGAGGGAAAGACTCAGTGAAGAACTCACCAGTAATTTGAGGAGATTGCTTATCAAAGCAGGTAGAAATATAACTGTAGAACAGCTTGTATTTACCAGGGCTATCTTCGAGCCCTTATATACTACATGAATGCTATTTATCTATGTGTGTAGTATGGATAAAGAGAGAATAATAGGTCGAAGATTTAACTCTCTAGATAAA
>JBBPMR010000885.1:0-13721 GCA_038090415.1 Rossbeevera mucosa | reverse complement strand
ACTGGTGAAATGTCTCGTGTTGCAAATACCAGTTTTGATCTTGATGTTTACGTGTCATCCGCGCGCTGAACCTTGACGTTGCCGAAAATATTGCCAGTTGCCGAATTCTCACCCACCAAGGCAGTCTCAAAAGTCCGTTTCCCGTGCCCATCGTTTCTCCGCCGCTTGTGCATGTTCATTCTTCGTACAGAATGGAAAGCAACAAGGATGAAGCCATCAAATGCCTGAGGCTCGCTCAGAAGCACAGGGACGCAGGCAACTTTCCCTCAGCGCGGAAATTCTGTCAAAAATCGCTGTCTCTGTTCGCCACGCCAGAAGCAGAGCTGCTCAAAGAATCCATTGAATCTGCTGCTGCTACTGCAGCGGAACCGGCTGGTCCGTCTTCCAGTGCGGACACGAACAAAGGAAATGGGCCGACGGGGTCATCGTCATCGACTCAGACGCACCCTTCGAGTACAGGAACGAAACGTCGGGGCGATACCAAGGCCGAGGGGACGGCAGGAGGGATGAACGGGGAGAAGAGGGAATATACTGCCGAGCAGGTGACCGTCGTGAAACGGGTCAGGGCGTGCAAATCTACGGACTACTATGGCGTTTTGGGTGTCAAGAAGGAGTGCGAGGAGGCTGAGATCAAGAAGGCTTATCGCAAGGTATGCGTGCCGCTTATCGACAGTGAAGGGGCTCTGACTCTTGCTAGCTCGCGTTATCTCTACATCCCGACAAGAACGGAGCGCCTGGCGCCGACGAGGCTTTCAAAAGTGAGTTGTGCAAAGTCTCTATAGAGTATCGACTAATAATTTCAACAGTGGTTTCAAAGGCGTTTCAGGTTCTGTCAGGTATGTATTTCGAGCCTCTCTCGTCTGTTTCACGTACTGAGCAGGACCGTAGATCCACAAAAGCGAACAGCCTTTGACCAGCATGGCTCAGACCCCGAATCACGATTCGGCGGCATGTCATCACCTGGCTTCTCAACCGGTTTCTCGCCTTCACCTTTCTCTGGTGGCTTTGAGGGAGAGATGTCCCCTGAGGATCTGTTCAATATGTTCTTTGGTGGTGGGATGGGGATGAATGGGGGCGGGTTTGGGGGCGGTCCGTTCGGGGGACCGGTGTTCACTGCAAGCTTTGGGCCTGGTGGATTCCGAACGAC
Source organism: Rossbeevera mucosa (assembly GCA_038090415.1). NCBI lineage: Eukaryota > Fungi > Basidiomycota > Agaricomycetes > Boletales > Boletaceae > Rossbeevera > Rossbeevera mucosa. The sequence continues at coordinate 12,574 of JBBPMR010000885.1, read as the reverse complement.
GCGTGTACGTGCAAACGGACGTCCGCAAGGCGCTGCCCAAGGCGAGGCACCGCAAGCACGGTCAATGATCACCCAGCTTCTGCCTCTGATCATCATTTTCGCGTTCTCCATCCTGTCCATGCTGCCGGACCTTTTTACGTCGCCCAGTGTCCCGGATCCTCAGTTTAAATTCACACAGACGGCGAACTATGACCTTGGGCGGCAAACGGACAACCTACACATAAACTACTATGTGAACTCGCGCGACTTCCATGGACACCCAAAGATTGCTGCGGATCTCGCGGCTGGACAGTACCGCCGAGGGTCTACACTCTCACGGTTTGAATCCACGGTGGAACAAGTGTACACGCAAACTCTGTATACGCAGTGCCAACGCGAGGTCAATAAACGGGAGAGAAGAAAGGAGGCCGAGATTGGATTCTTTGGGATCGGAACGGACTGGGAGAAGGTGAGGAAGATCGAGGGAGAGACGTTTGCGAGCTGCGAGGAACTGAAGAGACTTGGGTTGCTCAAGTAAGACCGTAGTAGATACCACCTATTCACATATTTATGTGGGCCACACAAAAATTCTAAGTACATAGGGCTAGACGGGGTGACCCTGTGCCCGCTCGCGCTCGAGCTTGAGGTAGTACTCCTCCCGACGCTGCACTGCAGAGAATGAGGAGTTGGCACTCATGAGGAGAGGCCAGTCGTACCTTGTGGGAGTTGGTGGCCGTACCTTGGCAGAAGGTGAGGGGAGAGAAAGGAAAGGGAGGGTCGCACGTACCAAAATGCGTAACCTGAGGCAATTCCAAGGCCGAGTGCGACGGAGACGTCGCGCCAGAACGCCTTTCTGAGTTTTCCAGTGATGGGTGCGATGGACATTTTGTAGAAGGAGAAAGTCGGAGAGGCGTGGAACAAGGCAAGTGGCCAAACAATGGCACAACAAATGGCGGCGGGGGCAGACTTCACTCATTCTCTTACCGTCATGGACATCGATCCCTCCGGCTCAGGTGGCTGGCGTTTCGCGCAGTGCTTTGGCGACAAGGGCGAAGTAGAAGACATCACAGAAGGTACGGTGGTCTCCTCAATCCCTACCCTCATCCCTCATCCGATTAGCCGACATCATATCAACCGTCGAATTCGACTCTACCGGCAACTACCTCGCAACGGGGGACAAGGGCGGCCGTGTGGTCCTCTTCGAGCGCAACGAGTCGGTGAGTCCCCTTCCCCGCTCCTCTTCCTCGCTGATGTTCGCCGATCCTCGTCCCTGCGCGCCCTCCGTGCAGAAAAAGGGCTGCGAATACAAATTTTACACAGAGTTTCAATCGCACGAACCAGAATTCGACTACCTCAAGTCGTTGGAAATCGAGGAAAAGATCAACAAGATCAAATGGTGCAAACGACAAAACACCGCTCATTTCCTGTTGTCCACCAACGGTGCGCCCTCTTTCTCTTCCCATTCCCGTTCCACGCTCCATCTCGCTCGACTGTCCAGACAAAACAATAAAGCTTTGGAAAGTGTTCGAAAAATCGTTGCGAGTTGTCTCGGAATCGAATCACTACGAGGGACAGCGACCCATCGCACCCCCTACTTCACGTTCACACCTCAGACTCCCCCGCATGATGCAGCAAGACAACATCATCGCCGCCATCCCACGTAAAGTCTATGCCAACGCCCATGCATATCACATCCACTCCATCTCCGTCAATTCGGACCAAGAAACGTACATTTCTGCAGACGATCTTCGCATCAACCTCTGGAATCTGAGCATCAGCGATCAGAGTTTCAGTACGTTTCAGATCCCGCTATTACCATCGTGTGACCACTCACTTCTTCCACCTCAGACATCGTGGACATCAAGCCCATCAACATGGAGGAACTTACGGAAGTCGTCACCGCTGCCGAGTTCCACCCGCAACACTGCAACCTATTTATGTACTCCAGCTCAAAGAGTAACATAAAGCTTGCCGATATGCGAGACTCGGCACTCTGTGATCGTCACGCAAAGTGTGGGTCGTTTTGATCAAATTACGCTCCACTTTTTCATCGAGTTTCTCTCAGGCTTTGAAGAAGAAGAAGATCCTTCAGCGCGCTCATTCTTTTCCGAAATCATTTCCTCCATTTCCGACGTCAAATTCAGTCATGACGGGCGGTACATCCTATCCAGAGACTATCTCTCCCTGAAGATATGGGACATTAATATGGAGTCGCGGCCGATCAAGACCATTCCTATACACGACCATCTTCGCGGAAAACTCTGTGACTTGTATGAGAATGATTGTATTTTTGACAAGTTTGAATGCATCTGGGGTGGTGATGACAAGTGCGTACGCCTCTTTTACCCCGTTTGGATAATCTTTACCATTTACCTCATAGACATGTTCTGACTGGATCCTACCACAACTTCTTCCGGATATTTGACACGGAAACAACCGGTGACGTCGTTCTGCAAGCGGACAAGTCCGCGTTTAAAGCGAAGAAGATGGGTGGGCCGCTGCCGAACAAGAACGGGCTAAAGAACGGTCGACCAGGTGGTCTCAGGGACGCGATGCAGATGGAAACACTAGACTTTAACAAGAAGATTCTCCACGCGAGCTGGCATCCGAGGGAGAACACGATTGCTGTGAGCGTCATCCATTTTCGGTTTCGTGAGATGCGAGGCTGACTTGTCGCAGATCGCTGCAACGAACAACCTATTCCTTTATAGCGCAGCATGAATTTCCCCCACCGCCTATCCATCACGCTCATTCTCTTGCCTTGGCGAAGAATGCGAGTTTTCTGGTCGACACAGGACCCTGGTTCCCCAAACACATGCACTATACACTCGTTTCAAGGCGACGATATAATCATCCCGTTCTTCCCCACCAGTCATGAATCATCACGATGCTAGGCTCCCTCTACAGCCATGTCGCATGTCTTGCTTACGATGACAATTCATCATTCATCTTTTATCATACCCATTACTTGCCGCGCCCCGTTATCTTGTTTAGTCGTCTCCGCGTACTTCTTGCATCTCGCTGTGTTTTCTGAGGTCCCTATGGGTATCCGTTGTTCTGGATTCGCCATGGTTCTCTGTGCTGGTGGTGCCTTTCCTTTCCATCTTGGCGGTCGTTCGTTCTCTCCTTGCCATTCTCCCCCACTACATATTTGTGTTTTCAAAAAGGTTACGAGACTGATCCGGCAGTATTAGCTGTAGAAAGGCGAAGAGTTTAAAGGACAGAAGTAATCGAAATACATGGATTACCGTAGCTCAGTCGTAGCTGGTGTATAATATTGACGCTTCTTCAGATCCAGCTTGGGCTTGGGTCCATCGTGTCTCCGTACATACCTGCGATTCCATCAAGTCAAATAATACATCTATGCATTGAATCCATGCCAAAGCCAGACAGCAACTACGAAAGAAATAGTCCATCGACCATATAGCAGTGTAAATCGCGAAAAGAAGTTGTCAAAAACCCTGCCAACTCTTGACTTTGGAGAACCAAAACGGCCGCTGGTGCTTCAAGGGGAGCGGTACAACCTCTCCATCCTCGACGCCGACAGACGCATACGAGGCGAAATCGAGTTTGTTCCACCGGCCGAGCGGCTTCGACCGCAGCGAGAGTGACATCTGGAAGTGATAGCGCGCCGGTGGTGGCTGGACGTGGCTGTGATGGGCTGGGTGCGCAGACAGGTGTGTGCGTGGGTGCTGCTCGGCGAGGTTAGTGATGAGGACGCTGGTGCCTTCGAGGCGCCAGTCGCCGATATGGAAGCCCTGTAGTCATCGAGCGTGTCAGCGCGACAATGTTTGGGAATCGTTCGATAGGGTTGCAACCTTCATACGCAACGAGGGCTCAAGCATGGGTATAACGAGCGCGGGATGGTATTCTTCGTTGGCTAAAAGGGACAGAACTTGACCGTCGGGGAAAAATCGACTGGGGTATGTCAATTGCGGACGAGGAGGTGCAGAGAGAGACTACGCTCACAGGTATCTGTGATACGTGACAAGGTGGTTAACCTATGGCTTCGCGTGAGCATGTGTATGTACTCGCTGGCGACGGAGTCCACGACGTACGGTGACCCGGGCATTCTCGCTGAGACCGGCCCGACTGTAAAAGGTCCACTGAATACATATAACAGGCCACAACGCGAGAAACTCACACATAGTGACACACGGCAATATATACGCCATCTAACCTCAGCCTTGGGTGTTGAATGTACGTCCGCCGGTAGTTAGAATCATAGTCATCGACTATCGCCTGTACCGTGACAGCCTCGGGAATCTGTGGTGGTTTATACGCCAAGTATACAAAGTCCCTGTCGTTTGGGAGGTCACGATTGTACTCTGCAACGGGCGACGTCCATACCTCCACAGTGAGGAATCGAGACTGAGGACGCGTGCCTTTCGGCTCACTGTCGCGAAGCGCTCCAGAGTAGTCGTGTCGAGCTTGCGCAGAATGCACAAGAGCACCTCCTCTGGGATTATGTTGATCGGCACGCCCTCTCGGTCATCCTCTGGCTCGAACGTCAACACCGCTGGGGAGCTTTCCAGAATCTTGGACAGAATCCCGTTCATGTGTGCCGACTCCTTGCGTTCGACGACAGTTCTCGAGAGGGGATCGTATTTTTCCTCGGTCTGTTCGGCTCTGATAACAGCCGCCGCCTTCTTATGCTCCACACCAGCTAGTCTCTGCTCCTCCTTGAAATATGCACGGTCGGCATCTGGGAAAAGTCGGAAGGCCTGACGATACAACCTTAGCGCTTCGTCGAGATTACTCTCTTGCTCGTGCTGGACTGCACTGCGGTATATCTCGATGGCACGCAGAACGTTTGGGCCGAGAGAACTCTGGCCATGTGAGGTATGGGCTGGCAGGGGAGGAGAGGCACTCGTGGCAACCGACCTCGTCACGGGTGGCTGGACTTCGGTCGCGGGAGGAAGAGGAGGAGCAGAAGAGGAAGGAGGAGGAGGAGGAGGAGGAGGAGGAGGAGGATGTGAGCGAGCGTGTGCCTCGAGATTGAGTTCGGCGTGCTGAAGCTCTTCTCGGCGTCGACGGACCTCAAATTTCCATTGCTCTCTGAACTGCCTGAGTTCGGCAGAGTCTTCTTCCGCGTTCACTGTCGTGCTGGCGAGCATGTCGAGTCCGAGCAAGATGAATCGACAATGAGAACGGTAGCGCGGACCTTGGGCTGACAAAGCCGGGTCAAAGATATCGAGTCATGCACGCAATTCTCTAAAAATGACAAGCCTCCCCGAAATGAATGAAGACCGGTTCAATACGCACACTGCAGAAGTAACTCTGGTAAGTATAATAACATGTACGAGCCCTATCAAAACATCAACTGTATAGGATGCACAAGTAAATGATCTGCAGGGACGACTACTGTTCTTGCCGTGTTGTTTAACGCCAATGCCACTGAGAGGAATGCATGACGTAGATAATCACGGCTTGATGAAGATATAATATTGTTTTTTTCGCTCTTATATACTCGTCACGTGATCCCCCGGTACGAGGTGTCACACTCGATCCTGTAACTGTCACGTCAGCTCGTCAGCTCGAATATGTCGATGAGAAGTATTTTCTCGGGACACATTCTCCCCCAAAACCCGACCTTCATAGACTTCCCGGTCTCAGATGGTGACGAGAACCAATGGCCAAGTAATACTACTCGCGTCGTGGATAGCGAGGGCCATGTCAATTACATGAGACCCGTGCCCATCGACGAGAGCCTCTCCATCAAGTGGAGGTGTGAAGTCGGTGCCAGTCTGGCACTTCAACTGAAGAAGCCCGGTACGTTTCTAATCTAAGATGCATCCAAACCTTCAATTGACGCGCTTCGTCGTGTGCGCATCTCATCATTAAGTCGGTCCTACCTACGTGCTTCGTAGCTGGCCACCTGGCTATCAGATGTTCGATCACAACAAGGGGCCAGCGAGCTCACCACGACATGATGCCTATCTTATCGGTGTGTCTCCTTGTTTCTCCATTCCATATTCTTTCCCATTGCCGTTCATCGCAGGTTCACGTCACGCCAAGCGCTTCCGTTCCGTCCCAGAATTCATCCCTCACGCTCTTTGGTTGCTCACGGACCCGAGTCTCATTCGTTCGAATTGCAGTTGCAAATATTGCAACAAAAAGCCACAGCGTGAAATCACTGCTTCCATGGGTCTCCTCCCAAGGCGTTCAACCCCATTGCCTGCAACGTCACGTGCAACTGCCGGGAAGGCTCCTGCTCATGCTAATGTTACGCCATCTTCGTCCGCGTTAGGTCGCCCCACTCGTGAACGAGCAAAACCTTACGCGGCCATCCGTCGCATACCCCGTCCTGTCAAGCAAAACCAGGGTCCCAAACAGAGTATGCTTAGGGAGCGCAACGCCGATTTGCGGTCTGCCTATGCGGAGGGAATACATCTCAGAAAATGGTACAGGGACGGAGAGTTATTGTGGTGCGCTCTGAGCCCTCCCATTCCCGGCCTTTCAGGTGAAAAAGATGCTATCATGTTCTGGCCTGGCATAGTTGAGGAACCCAGGATGAAAGCCGAGGCTATCAGATATTCGGGAACTGGTACAGATGCTCGCATCGTTGAAACCCAGGAGATCCAGGCCGGTGAGAGCTCGATCACCACACAAAATGGAAACGCCAACGACGAGAACAGACCGGTGCCCTGGACTGTCATCCAGACATTGTCATACAAAATGAAACTGCTAGGGATCTCGTGTTCTTACTATATCCCCGCTGACCAGGTTCTTCCATACCAAGCGCATGCACCATCGGACGAACTTATCCAGGCCATTCACCGTGTTCCCCTAGAACAAATGAATACAGACACCGACTCCTTCCGACCCACCGAAGGAGCTACTTTCGCTAGCGCTGCAGCAGCATATGCACTTGCCGTCCAAATCGCTGCTAATCTTGCTGGTTATTGGACCCCTACAGACGAGTGGGAATATAAATTCTCTATTCCACCGGCAAATTCTGCCCACTCGGGGAGTGTGCGTATCGGGGGATCGCTTGACTCGGTGATGAATGCCAATATGACGTTCAACGCGAGCCTAGCGCGTGTCACTGGTGGTACTGGTCAAAACAATGTATCGTCCTTCGGGGCGAACACGCAGTCCGGTTCCATTTCCGCTCCACCTCCCATTGCACTCACGCAGACGGTTACTCAAACCCGTTATCAAGGATTGTGGTGGGGCGCTGAGCGGATCTGGACCGACGAGCTAGTACGACTCAAACTGTCACGTTCACAGATAGCTCCAAAAGGGACCGAGAATATTCTGCCTCCAGCTGGTCCATCACGGAAAGCATTGGAGTACACGAAGATGCTGAATACTACGGAGGGAGACGAGTCAGTGGGAGCGGAAACTCGAGGAGTGTTCATGTATATCGACGGGCTTTACGTGGTGGATGCCGAGAGAATGAACGGAACGATGGCAAAGGAATGTAGAGCCACGGGGATGCTCTACGAACTTGTAGACGAAGACTGGGAAGGAGATTCACTGGGAGGAGAGGGCGGTTCCGATGATGGCGGTAAGGGCAAGGGTAAGGCCGTGGAGGCACCTGCGACAACTGATAACGGAACGGAGGAAGAGGGGGCACCATCCGCGGATTCGAAACCCAAAGAACGCTCAGCGAACGAACAACTTTCACACCCAGTCCTGTCATTACCATTCCCACTCCCACATCCTCCGGAAGGATTTAAATTCCGTTCAATTCTCGCTCCTGGACATGAAGTTGTGCTGTCGCTGAACTTGATAGCTGGACGCTATTATCCGCGACTGCTCAGACATCCACTGTTGGACAGCTTTGTTGAGAAGGCGCTGGACATAGAACGTGGACCTGTGGTGGACACAAGTCAACTGTGGGCGTTGGAAGGACTCGCGCCTGGGTATTACAACACGATGGATCCGATTCGTTGGCGACCGGGCCGGATTATGATGGTGCGCGAGGCAGACAAGGAGGCACGTGAAGGGCTAGAGGACCACTGGCGAGCGCGCGCAAAGGAAAGGAATGAATCAGGCTTTCTGGATCCACAGTCGTCGCCGTCGCTTATGGCGGTGGACGGAGAGGATAAGGTGGGTACGGTTATGGTTGTGGGACAGCAACAGGATACCCAAGCGGTTGATTCAATGTAGTTGCGGGGAGAGAGTGGCAGAATAATAATAATAATTTGATCGGACTTGCCGTTATCGGACGTCTCAGGCTGGGGTCACCGGACGCTGTCAAGACGACGCTGCTCGCTGTTAGATACGTCGACCACGACCTCGATACTCGCGTGTTCGTCGCTGCCCCACACAGCTGGCGCGTCGCTCGACGTTGGGCTCAGTCTCGAACGTGAGGGTCCGTCCCACCGTCGCACAAAGCACGGATCCTCCCACTCGCTCCTCCGCGTACACCGATGGCTCTCCTCTCTCCCGCCACCACGCCTCTTTCCCACTACCACTCCCTCGACCCCTCACCCGCCTTGCATACAAGCACGCTCAGCTCCGCGTCCTCATCCAGCACCTCCTTGTCCCGCGCAGACAATGGTGAGCCCTCGCGCCTTTTGAAAAACAAAATTACTTATTCAATCAGAGGACACCACTATCACCCTCAACCGCGCCCTGCCACCGATACCCAAGAAGAGTCAGGAGTGAGCATCGCATCACGTCCATACGACAACAACTGAAGGCCCTCTCTTTCAGGGACATTCGCCTATTGGCCATCTCGACCCACATCACCGAACTCTCCTATGCCGTTTCCGATGTGCAGACCCGCATATTCGGTCCGTTCTCTCTCTCGTTTCCTACCCACCGCTGAAGTCGCGTAGAGATACAAGAATTACGACACAAGCCTCAAGCAGACGGCGTGGAAGCCAAGACGACCGCCGAAATCGACAATGCCATCATGAGCATGAACGAGCGTCTCGAGTCCATCGAACAAGGCATGAAGGATATCAACGAATCCATGTCCCCCTTTCAAGACGAGCCTTTTAGTGACTCCTCTGTGCATGCCGTCATGCTCAGAAAGCATGCCACACTACTCGCCGAGTGGGATGCGGTACAGCAGGAGACCGACGAACTCCAACAAGAACTCAAGGAGGACAAGTGGATCACTGTCTTTCGCACCGTCACGGAACAAGCGGACGGCATGATGTCCAGTCTGGAGAAGGCCGTAAATCGATGTCAGGTAAGCTGGCAAGCGTGGCTTCAGATAATATACCAATTCGCCACAGGATTTCATATGGCAAGTTCACAAGAGAAATGATGACAGCACGTCCCGAGCTTCGTTCGCTGGCTCTGTCCGATCAGAGAAATCCCTAATCAACCTGGATGTGTTCAACAACTTGCTTGGTTCCTTCCAAGCTAAGAAGGCGTATGTACACTTAGGTCTTCTCCTCAGCGAAGCTGATCTTGCCTTAGACACTATGTGCCGGCCACCACCAAGGTCCTGGCTATCATGGATAACGGCGTCAAGAATCGAGTTACCAAGAATGGTGAGGCGTTACGTCGGCATGCAGAAGCAGCGAAGCGGTGGCGCGTTCTTCAAGAGCGAATAGAACGGACCGACAAAGAAATGGGCAAAGTTCGCGACATTCTGACTCGCGTGGATCAGGCACCAAGCGAGACCTGCTCGTCCAAGTCTAGTCACACCGCCAGTGCCAACGGCTACCTCGCGACCCCTCCGAGTGGGAAAAGCCAAGCGTCAAGCCGTGCAAGCACGCTATCGAGGTCAATGTCGCCCTTGAGAAAGTTTGCGAAGAGGCTTGTTGGAACTGTTAGATCGCCTGCCACACCCGCTGTTGCACTGCCGGTGTCGAGAGAGTCGTCAACAACACATTTGTCTTCCTCGGAGCCACCCAAGGGGAAGACTATCCGAAAACAGCGTTCTACCCTTTTCACTTTCAACGACAGCCGAGAAAAGTTGCCTGTAGGGAAGGGACACAAGCACAGCCAGAGTTTGACGCCTACGTCTTCTCCTCAGTCATCAAAGCGAGTGCCAGAGTTGAACAACGTCACGATAAAGCCTAAGCTTCCTTCCAAACAACCTTGGAATCCTTCAACGAGGGTCGAGGATGAAGGCATGGCGACCATCAAGCCTACCACTTCCAAGAGACCAATCGCAAGATCGATTGTTACGTCAGGGCGCATGCCGCTAGTTCCTGTTACGCCTCAACGCAGCTTGTCTCGGAGCTCTAACGCCTCTTCAAGACCGTGGTCTCCTGTCACTTCCTCTATATCGACTGCTCCCTCATCTAATCCATCCATCCTCCCGTTTCCGTCCCTTACACCTGGTACACGGCCACCGTCTCGTGCTCAGACACCAGGCCTAGGCGCGACGCCTCGTCCGAGACCTCGAACCCCGAGTGGCATCCCCGGTCCAGCAATGTACTGGCGCTCTGTGTCAGCAAGGCATCCAGGTGAAGACGATGGCGATGAGGCCGACTTCACGACCCTCATGCAGCGCGCGTTTTCCCCGGCTCTCAGCCATTCTACCTCGTCGCCCGGTACTTCTGGCAACCTACGTTCACATACACCAAGCGGCATTCGTGTCCCTCCTCCCCGACCCCCGAGTCGGTCTAAAATACCCCTCCCAAGCGTGCACGTATCCTCTGAATCGAGGCCTTCGTCCACCATGTCATTTTACCGACCTGAAAGTCCTCTGACGGATAGTGGTAAAGGACTGGTATTCAGAGCGCAAACTCCCGAAGCGATGCTCAGAGCGCGTGCACAGCTGGTTCCTATATACAGTGGGCTGCGCTCTTCAGCACGACCGTCCGTCGTTGGTTCCAGGGCGCCACCTTCGAGTTACCGAGACGCGTCGACGACGCGGACGCCGTCAAGGTCTGTATCACGCACGGGTGCATATACCCCATCGCTCGATGGACCTATGAACATTTATGTTCCTGGGAATCCCAAGGACCCACTCGACATGGAGTTCGCGACGATCGTGAACTCTATCCCTCACGGGCTTCTCATTGAGCGCGTCGATCCACCCCTCAGGACGATACCGAAAGAAGGCGACGAGATCAGGGCCTCGTATGCCTTTTCAAGTCCACTCTCGAGGAAAGTTGTCACGTGTCGGTTGACGACCATGACGAGATCAGGACGTACTGGGGGCGAAAACACGATGTCCAAGAAGGTCATGTGTCGTGTCGGAGGGGGTGAGTCGTGTTTCCATGTCTGTCCGTGAGGATGGTGGCTCAGTGTGATTGTGCGATGTGACAGGCTGGCAAGACCTTCAGCTTTACATGCTAAACCGTCAGGCAGGCATGTAAGCGTTCGAACGTCAGCCAAAATTCGCTCCACGCTCGTCTCCGAGAGCATTTATCCTTATCGCAAATCAAGGCCCATGTCTTCCTATGAGTGAAAGCAACGAACAATCTTTGCATGAACTAGAACGCATTCGAACGACAACGATACCATTCACAATTGTATCACTTCCCATGCATGTCTCTCTTTTCGCTCCCTAATTTTAATGCCAGAAAAGTCTGTCATAAAGAGTGCACCTTTCCATTACCATAACAACTTCGTTACTACTTTACGCCACTTGTCTACTTCATTGCAGTATCACGATAGCGTTCATATTCAGGCTTGTTTTCTTCTGAATCTGTCTCCAGACGGATCTTGTCATGTTTGCAGTATATCATGTTGATCGTCGTCGTTTTGTTGAATTCGCGCTAGCTATGGAAAAATATGCATTGCCATCTATCTTATCGGAGATTATGGTAGAGTAAGCAGGAAACATGATTGGCAGGATTGCATTCATGAACTGGTGACATCCTATCAACTAGTTAATACAGTTCATGTGGAGAGCTATGCTCTGCAACTTACAGTATACTAAAAGTCATCTGGGTTTCCATGAAGACTGACAATAGCATACCCAACTTGCAAGTGTTGTCTCCTAGCTAGTTTTCTCTTCTTTTTGCTAGCTTCTGAGGGATCATCATCTCCACAAAGCAGATTGCTGGCATATGTATTTGCAAGACCTCTGACTCCCTCAGCAGGACCAGTGAATGGTAACTTCCAGTCTAGATACTTCAACTTCTTTGGACATGAGCTCCAAAGCTTGTCCACACCTTCCTGAAGGCTCCTGCAAGTGCCAGAAATTGACATTTGTATCATTAGAACATGCTTTGCAGAGACCAAAGCACCATCAATCCCTGGATAAGTGGACTTGGATGCAGAATGCCAGTACAAAGGGAGAGCCTGCTGAGTTAAATCTTGATCTGTATAGTACATGTTGCACTGAGGAAAAGTATATCTCTCTTGAATCTCAGCCATTGTCCCAGTGTTTTTCCAGAAGAGTGTTATAGACTTGTCACATTGACAGAGAAAGTACTTCATGAAATTTTCAAAAAGCCATCCAGCAGTGGAGCTGGCATGAGGATGGCATGACATAGTCTCAAAAAACTGAGTCTGCTCAGCAAGAGACTTCTTGACAAGAGCATTTCCAAGTATGGAAGCAATCCAGTTGGTAGGAACAAAGGTCTTGGATATATTGTGTTCTTCTTCATTAGCAGGTCCAATAAAGAAGATGTATGCTGCCTCCTCAAAACTTGCAAGATCATTGCTGTCAACTGCATGAAGGGCATTAAAAACATTCTCAGCAACCATTTCAGCACTTGTTATT
>JBBPMR010000884.1:0-13722 GCA_038090415.1 Rossbeevera mucosa | reverse complement strand
AGGGCAAACCCCACCTGTCTCTCGTCCGAGTGGTAGGTGTCTTTGTTGAGATCCGCGAGGTCCCCGAAACACTGAAAGCGACTAAGCAACGAGCTCCCGATGTTCTTCAGCCGATCTGACTTGTCTGGATGGCCGTCCGGCGTCAGAGAGACAGCCTCCTCAAACATCGAGATTGACCTGTTGAGATCCGCGAGGTCCCCGAAACGCTGAAAGCGACTAAGCAACGAGTTCCCGATGTTCTTCAACCGACCTGGCTTGTCTGGATGGCCGTCGGGCGTCAGGGAGACAGCCTCCTCAAACATCGACATGGACCTGTTGAGATCCGCGAGGTCCCCGAGACGCTCAAAGCGACGAAGAAACGAGATCCCGAGGTTATTCAACCGACCTGGCTTATCTGGATGGCCGTCGGGCGTCAGAGAGACAACCTCCTCCAACATCGACATGGACCTGTTGAGATCTGCGAGGCTCCCAAGACGCTCAAAGCGACGACGTAACGAGCTCCCGAGGTCATTCACCCGACCTGGCTTGTCTGGATGGCCGTCGGGCGTCAGAGAGACAGCCTCCTCAAGCACCGAGACGGACCTATTGACATCCATCAGGTCCCCGAGACGCTCGAAGTGACTTAGTAACGAATTCCCAAGATTCTTCAACAGAACTGGCTTGTCTGGATGGCCGTCGGGTGTCAGACAGATAGCGTCCCAAAAGATCGAAATTGCTTCGTGTATATCACCAAGCATGCCATTGAGTTTGAACCGATCAAGTAGCGACAACCCAAGCTGAGACAGTAGCGCACTCCGGCGAGTATCCCAGTCTGACAACTCCCGCAATAGGTCTCGTGCTTTTTGTACCGCATCGTCATCATTGTCATTCGCTGGCTCTGCCTGTAAGCATCCAGCGTCTCCTGCCTTCGCCGATAGTAAAGCTTCAGCCATCCGCAACCCGGAAAGCCCTGCTCGGTGTGTGTAACTCTCTGCCGCCGAGACATCCACCACTTGCGCCAGTAAGTCTGTTGCTTCATCCCTGTCGAACTCGATCCCTCGCTTCTGGAAGCGGGCAAGTAGCGCGAGAGCAAGTTCCAGCATCGTCGGGCAATAATCCGGATCATTTTTGCTCCGCAACCGCAGAGCATCTCGATACAATTTGATCGGCGCATCAAAGTCAAGGCGTCGATTGACTTGGCAGTCAATAGACTTTGCATTGGCCAAATTAAATATAACGGCTGAGCGATGAGGATGATCTAGGGAGCAGATCTTTTGCGCATGTTCGAAAGTCCCGATAGCTGCGTCTAGATCTATTTGGTTCTGCCGCTGGCGATAACGCAGGAGAAAATGATGTCCCTCATCAATAAGCCGTTCCAGCATGCTCATTTCGCATGGCTCCGGTAGCTATTGCCGCAAGTTCAGAAAACGACTTCAGCCACTGTGAACAGTTTTCTTACGTCGAATGTGGGACAGGATTCATTCCTGCCACACATGTGTCGTTCTGTGATGAGGACCAAGGACAAACATGAAGGCAAAATATTATCCTTATACGCTGTGAGGTTGACTGATACGAGATGTCAAGGAGGGTATGTGGTAGACAAAGGAGTTTCTCACACTGAAACCGTTCGTTCCGATGATGAAACACTTCTCCAGCAACAGTCTTGAAACTATGGAGCAATTCTCCATTTCCTAGCCTCGGTCCAAGCTCAAATGATGCATAGACAGTAAACGAAATGGAAGATGATTGATTCGATGGCCTTGGTAGCCATTCAATGAGGGAAATGGATACTGAGTAAAGGACGACGCACAATAGGATATGTTCGTCCCATTCCACGGTGTCATTCTCTGTCGACACGGCTTTGTTGGATGTTTGTATGATCTTTTCATCATCGATTTCTACAATAACATGAAAGCCTGCTGGCACCCGACGGAGGCTGCATGCGGCATTCGTGACACATATTACTGACCAAGTATGTTTGTGGATGCTCCCCAGGAAATGCCAGCATGAAAAACTACGCACGAGTTACAAAGACATGTTCGCATTTACCGGTACGTGATAAATCCGAATCCGAGTTGGGCAATCCCATTTGTCCTCGATGTGATAGGCAAGAGAATTGGTTGTCTGTCTTGATTCAAGAGTGGGAGGTACTAGTAAACGGATAAGGGTGAGCACATGTTACGGACAGGCTCAATGATGATTCGTACCACTCGAAGAGAGGGCAAGAATGAACGAGAATTCCTAAACTAGAGTACAGAATACAACAGACTAGTATATATATTATCGAGAGCATGTAGACAACGAGGCCGCACGGACAGTGATATAAGTGATATACGAAAGTAGTACGTGTAATTAGTTATGAGGGAAACGTGAAAGAAGAAAGAGAAAAGAAGAAACGTTACAGCATAGCAAGTGACAGCAGCGTCTTAGATTCTTAGAACGCGCGCACGAATTTCGGCCTGTACCCTCCCATATAGAATGCATATCCCTGACTGGCATGTTTACTTCTATGGTCCTGAGGCCGGCCAGCGAGTGCTGCCTTGGCGCCAGGGGCGGGATTTGGCACGATTGTCCGTTGCGAATATGTAGTAGTGTCTTTGCTAGCCTGAGCATCTCCAGGAACTTCTCAGGTTACAATCGGAAAGTACGCCTCCGAGTCAGGCATCCGAGTCCATCCTAGTTCCGGTAGCTATTGCCACAAGTTCAGAAAATGACTATAACCAGCATGAACAATTTTCTTACGTCGAATGTGGGACAGGATTCATTCCTACCACAAATCTGTCGTTGTGTGATGAGGACCAAGGACAAAGATGAAGGCAAAATATTATCCTTATACGCTGTGAGGTTGATTGCTACGAGATGTCAAGGAGGGTATGTGGTAGACAAAGGAGTTTCTCACAGTGAAGAGGCTGTTCATTCCGATGACGAAACACCTCGCCTACAGTAGTGTTGAATACACGGAGCGATTATCCGTTTCCTAGCCTCGGTCCACACTCAAATGATGCATAGACAGCAAACGAAATAGAAGAACATTGATTCAATGACCTTGGCAGTTAGTTATTCAACAAGAATAGAGGATATTGAGTAAAGGATGACGCACAGGAGGATATGTTCGTCCCATTCCACGGTGCCATTCTCTGTCGACACGGGTTTGTTGAATGTTTGTATGATCCTTTCATCATCGACTTCTACAATAACGTGAAAGCCTGGAGGCTGCATACAACATTCGTGACACGTATGACTGAGCAAGTATGTTTGTGGGTGCCAGCATGAACATACTAGGCAAGAGAATTGGTTGTGGTGGATTGTAAACTTAGTATTTGGAGTGTTACGTAAGTCGATCTTCATGACGAGTCAACAGCCACCCAGTTTCTTCCCGACTGCTGCTCTGGTGCGTTCCCCGTCAAACCCGTCGCGCCTTCAATATAACTCTCTTTCAGGATCATGCAGCAGCAGGGCTCGGTGCAGGCGTCGTTGCCGTCCTTTGTATGCACCCCCTCGACCTCCTCAAAATCAAGCTCCAAGTGTCCACGGCCAAACCCCAGGGTGGCATTGGAAAACAAATTTGGTCCGCTCTGCGCAACATACATGCTGAACAAGGCTGGGGAGGTCTCTACCGTGGCGTAGGTCCGAACATCGCCGGCAACGCCTCCAGCTGGGGTCTCTACTTCCTCTTGTACGTATACGCCCCGGAACGTGCCCCCTATTGCTCACCGCGGGTCTGGACAGCTACAACATGCTCAAGAAGCGTGCTTCGGGGGACAATCCTGACTCTAAATTATCCCCCGGGGCTTTCCTGCTCTGTGCTGCTCAAGCAAGTTCGCGCCCGTCCCACGTTCCATGGCCTCCGACATGTTTCTGACCCATTCGACAGGTGCCGTGACTGCTATCATGACCAACCCGATATGGGTTGTCAAAGTACGCATGTTCGTGACGCATGCCGATGACCCCTCGTCCTACAAGGGCCTTTGGCGTACGTGCTTCCGCTCGGATCCCCATGCCGTGTTTCTGATGCACTTCTATCACAGACGGGTTCTCATCTATATACCGTACGGAAGGTATGCGTGGTTTGTGGAAGGGCACGTCGCTCGCGCTCGTCGGAGTGAGCAACGGCTCGATACAGTTCATGGCCTACGAAGAGATGAAACGGTGGGGCTTTGAGCAGAAACGGAAGCAGTTTGCAAGGGCGGGGAAAACGATGATGCCCGAGGACGATAAACTTGTGCGTACATACGGCGCGTGCTGGACGCGTGTTCCTCGATTCACGCAATCTTGTCGTGCACAGTCGAACATCGCCTATACCACCATGTCGGGGGGTAGCAAGTTGTTTGCGCTTGCGGTGACATATCCATACCAAGTCATTCGTTCGCGCCTGCAAGTGAGTCTTTTGTTTGCCATGCCCGACAACATCTCACGGTCGCACAGAACAATGCCACAACGCACTTATACCCCGATATCCGTACCACCATTAAACGGACGTGGAAAGGCGAAGGTATTCAAGGCTTTTACCGTGGCCTCGGAACAAATCTCGTTCGTGTGCTGCCCGGAACGTGTGTCACGTTTGTCGTGTATGAGAACCTGGCATGGTTGTTCCGAACGACTGCTCTTCGGCGGGAACAAAGACTGGAGACAAGCGAACTAACATAGCTTGCACAGATCGACTATAGTAACAGCAAAATTATGATATCTTCGACTAGTCACTACGAACACATAGATTCCAGTCACATGGCATACACACTGTACATTACAACGCATAGCGATATACTTCCCAACTCATTCATTTATCGATCAGGTTCCTAGCAGGGGAATTACATCAGTGACTCTGAGTCCTGCAACAGGCACCGAAGTTGGTCGGTCAAAATAACTATAACTTCAATCGAGTCTCATCGCACGGAACGCCTCCACCCTCGCCCGGTTGCAAACCTCCTCAAGACGAGGAGGTAAGCAGAGCAAGGGAGAGACTGGAACCATAAGTGATTCCCCGTGCTCGATTTATCTTTCCATCATCCCACCGACGAACGAACAGGATTAAGAACGAAAAAAGGTATTGACTCACCCATCGTCAATAGGATTGTCCTGGGAACGAATACGGTGAGTATTTGGACAAGAAAAGGAGAAAAGAAAAAGGTAAAGACTGATCAAATAACTATAACCACACTCTTTCATCGCGCAGAAGCGCCTACTCCTGCGTCCGTATATGCATGCAGCCTCAAGACGAGTCTATCATGCTGAACGAAGGAGAGACTGGACGGCGAAGTCCCCGCACTCGCAAAGTGCAAAATTTGGATATCATCATATCAGAGAAATCGAGAAAACGAACAGCGACTTACCTCGGATGGGACGCTCGATGGTAGTGAAAGGTCAAGAAAAATACTTGACATGCCGTGGGATGATTTGTAGCGAAGCGGCTTAGTCAGAGCTTTGCTGAGTCTCAGTATTCTGGCAGAGGTACTGTCCGCACGGAACCCCGGTTGTCGACACCGCGTCCCTCCGCTAACAGTGAGTCGTCGATCCCCTCGTTACGAGGTGCGGAAAATGTCCGAGGCGGAACCACGCGTTCATACCGTGATGCCCTTCCCCTCGTGTATCGCCGTCCGATGAACATTCCGGATCGTTGCCGCTCCTAGTGAGCCGCCCAGACCCGCTGGTGCCCCTTCCCGCTCAACGGATGTATCCTTCTCGCTCCCAGGCGAGCTTCGCGATCCGGAGAAGCCTGCTGCCAGTGATGATGAGGCAGTATGGACTACCGTAACTCGACGATCCTCTCGTGGGCCGCCGCAGCGCACCCCGAGGGATACTTGCACCTGGCACGATGAGCCACGACGTGCTCAGGCTATACCACAGGCCGGAATAAATCGACTCCAGATCAACTACAAGCGATCCGGGCACGAAAATCGATAGAAGCTGCTTCAAGGCAGACTGATGCTGGTTCGTCAGGAAAGGAGGACACTCCGACTGACAAAGGAAAACAGATAGACCCCCGTAACTGGGGAGGTGTAAAGCTATCTAGCAATGAAATAGACATTGATGCTCAGTGATGGACATGCGGTCATGAGATGACGCGGGCCCGGCCACCTCTGGGAATGGGAGGGTCAACTGATTAGAAGCACCGCTCGTATAGAGCCACGGTTGTCGACACCGCGACCTCGTGCTAATAGTGAGTCCTCGATTCCTTCCAAAACTCCCAGGCCCTCGTTACAAGAGGCGGAGACTATCCGAGGTGGAATTGTGCATTCGTACCACAATGTCCTTGCTCCTCGTGTATTATCCGATGATTATCCTGGATTGTTGCCTGATCTTCGTGAGCCGCCCAGCTCGGCTGGTGCCTATTCCCGCTCCGCGGATGCCCGCCTTGCAGATGATGGTTCCTGCCCTGTGGATGATACTTCCTGCTCCATGGGTGCCCCTTTCTCAATCCCAGGTGAGTTTCGAGATTGAGAAGATCCTGTCGAGGATGAGGCAACTTGCCTAGTAATGAACTAGACATTGAAGTGCTGTGACGCGCACTCAGACATTGGAATCAGAAGCAAGAAACCCTTGCCAAATTCATCTGACTCAGGCAGGCTATGAACCTGACCGAAAGCAATCACTGTCAGACAGACCTAAGAAGACTAGGTCAAAGCGAAGGAGCATGTCTAACATGGAGTCCGGCTACCCCTCACGAGGCTGGGATCGACAAGCCTGTTGAGTCCTTGATTCGATCTGCCCTGAAGGCTAAAAGGAAGAAGCCTCGGGCCTCGGGAGTTCGGATGCTGGAACCCATTCAACAGATTGCCCCCACCAGTTACCTCAGGCAGGCGCTTGGAGGTACCAAAACTAGCCGACTGAGGGCTGTCCAGCGTGTTCCAACAGATTCAGGCGATGATTCCAGCTATTCGTCGGTGAAGCGATTAAGGCCTAGGATATGGCTGATGGGCTGGATACAAGGCCCGTGTGCAGCAGTCTGGACTGAACTGAGCGGCCGTCGCCTCTCTCCCTTATAAGAGAGTAGACGCACTGTATATTTCTGTAGACTCTACGAATTGAGACTTTATCCCTTTCTCCTCGTTGATTCTCTTCGTGATCCCTCTCGACTTATCCTTTTGGAAGTCAGCGGGTTTCAGTCGGACTCTTTGTATAGCTCGGAAAGCTCGACAGATACTTCTCACTCGAGCGAATCAAAGCTCGAGTGATGGGTCCAGCGACAATGGCAGCAGCCCAAGTTCATCGAGCTCATCAGCTACGTCGTCGTCCTAGTCGGACTCATCCTCATCACGAGGTCGACGTAAGCCTAAGCGACCAAAGAAACGATCTAGAGAAAAAAAATCCCGTAGTAAGAAACGGCGTAAGGGATATGGTAAATTGAAACCTATTCCACCTACAAAATATGATGGTTCCCCGGATTCATGGGCGATCCACCGATTTGTAGGTTGAACCGCATATGTCGAGGCTGGGCAGGTCCTAGTCTGGTCACCAGACCGTCTATGAGGTGCCGCGTTGAACCTCATAGACGTCTGGTCACCAGACTAGGCGGGTCCCCTCGCATCCGATGGTGCCACGGAACGGGAAAATCGCACAACTGAACAAATCGGTCCTGCATATCTCCTACCCAACATGATTGGGTTGGTCGCCTGCCCGCCATCGAATTTGCTATCAATCTGTCGCGGTCCGAAACGACAGGACACGCACCCCTTCTTCCTTAACTACGGGTGGCTGCCGTGGGCCTTCTCCTGGAACACCTCTGGCCCAGACGAGTTCCCGAGTGTCAGAGCTTTCTCCGAACGAATGAAAATTGCAGTTGTGGATGCTCATGACGTAGTAATCGGAGCACGAGCCGTTTGGCTAATCAGAAGCGCCGGGTGTGCCCTTTCACCGTGGGCGACTTCGTCTATGTATCAACCAAAAATACGGCTTTCCTGAAGGGACTGGCGCGCAAGCATGCACCCAGGTTCATAGGGCCTTACACAATCATCAGGGATTTGGAAACCACTCGTTCCGGTTGGACTTACCTGCCACACGCTTCAAGCAACGAAGTTTACACGCATCACTGCTCCGAATCCATGTGCCGAATGGTGATCTACTCTTCCCTGGCAGAATGGAACACCAAGTGGCTGATTTCGATGACAACGATCAGTCCTGGGAAGTCAATAAGGTGTTGGCTTATTGTTACAAGTGCAATGGGCATCGGGTGATGTTACTTGGCTTCCATGGTATCAGATCAGGCACTTGAAAAGTGATTATCTGGGCTTGTTTGATGTCGAACGTGGAGATGACTTACGCTTCTGACCACGTCCAGTAACCTCCTTGTCAGACGATATGAACAAGTATATAATGGGAGCTGCGGATGGACCGTTCGTCAGGATCTTCGCGCACCCCACTCATATTCACGCTCTACTCACCTCCAACAAATGGTCACTCCCACGCACCAACCCACTGGCCGTAGAGCAGATTTCCCGTTCCCAAACTTTCGTCGCGTCCGGGACGATTTCGTTGTCATCGACGCTGCTGGGGCAACACCAATTCCTATTTTCGTGACACGGCGAGACCTCTGGGAACGATACCTAGCCTATAGTCAACAACTATGCATAAAACGCATAGTCGAGCCCTACCACCTCGACCTGCTGGCTATACCACTGTTGCCCATGCATTCAACCGGAGACCCGCTTCTCAGAGATCGGGCCCGATAAATTCTGTGTTTTGTCAGAATACGCACAACCCAATCGAGCTGTCTCAATTTTATGGGAACCACATTCCTGAGGGCGCGAGGGAAGCCGAGCGACAGCACCTGCAGTCTGCCAACGAGGTGCTGGCCGAACAACGTCAGGAAGCACGACGGCGCCGGCAGGAAAGAGCAAGGAGGGCACGCACTAGGGAACAAGTTTATGAGGAGCGGTTACGAGGAGAGACAGGATTAGAAACAGAAAACGGAGGCAGAAGGAGACGAAGACAAGGTCGCAGAGGAGGGGAACCGGACATTTACCAAGACCGCTCACCGCGGCCTCGCACAACGCCAACCTAGCGGAACCTTCAACCCCTTTAACATCCTTATCCATCCTTAACGGGGACCCATTCGCCCCCGACGCCGACCTCATCCTCGCGGCCAACTGCCCCCACTCCCATCCACTACTCCTGCGACACCAACCAAGTCAGGACCCTCCGAAAGCGGTGAAAATAACCCCAAATTCTGTCATCATACTCCCGACGCTACTGGGGGCTTCCTTGATGACATTGGGCACTGTGGGGGGCGAAGAAGGCTATATGCTGGCCAGCGGAAGTGGCGGAAGGGAAGCGACTTTCTTTGATACAAGGACAAACAACTGCCATTCAATGGTTCCCCTCCGCGTACTCGCGTGCTCTGTTCGCTGTGTACCCAACAGGCCCATTCACACCGGTCGACCCCGTCCACCGACGCTCCCCTCTCCACCCGCTGCCCTCCGGCGTTTTGAACACGTCGTATCCCCCGTCTCGGTCACGGGCACATCATCCAACGGAACGACCATCCCGTCGCGCTCAAAGACAAAGACAAAGACGCCGTCGTCAGAAACGATCCCCCGCCGCCCAACCAACCGCCAGATCCCATTCGACCGCGTCTTCGTGCTCGACCCCGACACGAACAGGCTCTCTCCGACCAAACGCAGCCTCGACGCGCTCCTGCTCGAACTGCGCGAGCAGAAGAGCATACGCGGGGCCGTCGTCGAGCTCGTCACGGCCACCCCGCAGCCGATCGTCCGTCTGACGACGCGCAGCGAGGCGGAGGCGAGATATAAGGAGATGAAGCACGCGTTGAAGAAGGGCGCGAGGGTCGGGGAGGAGCCCAAGGAGATTCAGCTCGCGTGGGGGGTCGGGCGGGCGGACTTGGAGCACAAGCTGCGCAAGGCGGGGCGTGGTCTCGAAAAGGGATACCGCGTCACCGTCGTGATCACGTCCAAGTACAAGAGTAGGCCATCCAATCGGCAGGAGTGGGTGGCCTTTGCGGACGAGATCTCGGAAACGCTCGGCGAGGTCGGGGAAGAGTGGAAGGAGCGAGAGGTCACCGATCGAATGATCACTCTGTCATTTCGATTAAAAGCGAAAAAGGCTGATTTGGACGACAACGTCCCATGACACTCGGTGCATGTCTACTCGATTTATCTATTATACACTATCACGTTAGTATACTTTTCGCGTCCGTTGGTATTTCCTCCTACGCCGCCACCCATGACCAACTGCTATCCACTCTGAACGTTGAACGGGAAGCCCGCGTTCCTTCTGCGTCGGCAAGGTATGCGACAAGAAATGCTTTCGCGGCCTTGGGAATGCATGTGGCTGGCGATTGGGCACTGAGACACCACGCCGGTTGATCGACGCATACTCCCAAGTCCCGAGGAACAGCCGCCTATACGCCATCGGAATCTCGAACCCAGCGTCCAGCATCCCATGAACGACTCGCTGCAAAAACGGGTTGAAATACCGCAGGACGACGCCCCGCCTCGAATACCGCATCATCGCCTGTCTCTCCTTTTGCCGCCAATATGCCGGCCGGGTCTTGGTAGCTCGTCCCCTCATGCCAGGTTGCCGTCCAAACATTGCCAGTGCAGCATTGAAGAACCGAGCATCTGGCTCAAGGTTGTATATGCGAGGATGCCCGCTTGGGGCGACGCGTATCAGGGTATCGTAGATGTCACGCGCCGCGCGGAACATGGAGCGGTAGAGCACCGCGCCCATACGAAGCCCCAGCGTCAACCTCGACCGGTGTCTACTCGCGATCTTGTCTTTGGCAAGCACGAAGTGCGCCCACCCCTTGACCTGGTCTTTCCTGCCCGTGCGTGGCTGCCACTTCTGGCCCCCAGTCTCGAGCGAGCGTGCACACACACGATGGCCCTTGCGTGCTTCCGCTGCGTACACCTGCATCATGATTGTATACGCGTGGACGGGAAGACACCACCCCTCGGTGACCTCGAGACCCTCCTTCCCGCTCTTGAGCCAGCTGATTTTCTCGGCCTGCTTTGCGAGGAGCCAAACACGTTCCGCGAGGCCCGTCTTACCGGCTTTGCAGAGCGCATTTAAGACGGAAGTGAAGAAATGAGGGCCGAGACTGACTGCACGGTGGAGCCTTTCTTGTCGTGCGCGACGTGCCATCACGGCACGTTCGTAGGGGCTAGGTGGGTTGTCACCCCACGCAGGGTGGTCGACGATAGTCAGCTCGGGAAGCACGTGGAAGAGGATCGATGCGACGATATGAGGGTTCCCAGTCGATGTGAGATGCGAAATATAGGAGGTCAGTGTATACATGTCTGCTGGGATGTTGGAAGATGTGGGAGATACTGTCAAGAGTTGTGAAAGCGATTCACTACTGGAATTGGATCGAGGATGTCGGTGAGGAGTATTAGGTGACACTGTAATGCCGTGACTAGCGTTTTCCTTCAATTTCCGTAGCTCTGCTACAGCGAAGGAGGCAATGTCATTTCGCCTCAAGAGCGTTCCGGAGCGAACAAATATGTTGTACGTGGTAGTATCAGGCTTAAGTGTAGGCCGTCGTATATGTTCCATGTGGTGGAGAACATCCCGAGCAAGTGAGATAGAGAGCCGGTGACGAAGCGCATAGTGGATGAGGGTGTTATATGTCTCCCGCGATAGCGGAGGCATGGCATGCATACGTGCCGGTGGATCCTTGGCCTTCCTCGTTGGGAGATTCTGCAGAAGGCCGAAGATGACACGATGGAAATATTGATAGGCGTTGACGATGCGCTCAGAATCCCCCTGTGCGACTTCGACCGTATCCGGAAGCTTCGGACAGGAATAAAGCACCCGCAGCAGCTGGGAAATATCGGAAAAGGGTAAGGAACGACTGTCGACTAACCCAGCCAAATTAGCAAGAGCCTGTAGAGCGACTTGACGGTCTTCGATGTCACCAGAAAGTTGTTGCTCACACTGCTGAGTGATTGCCTTTAGCAGGTGCTTAGAGGGTATCCTTGAGCGTATGAGCTCCTTCCAACGGCCAATCAAAGGTGGTGAAGCGGCTCCCTGGGTGGATTCCTGCTCTGCAATGATTGTCTTGATCTCCTGTGCTGTCCGCGCTTTGGACTCGTAATCCTTAATAAGGAGAACGAAGAGCAGCGATCCCATGATGATCTCGCCTTGCAGCAAGCAGAATTTGACAAGGGCCTCGAAAGCACGATCGGAGCATTGGTATCTATTTTCCCGGGCCTTGAGCAGAAGCGTCAACGCAAAACGAAGGCCGTCGTCTCCGATCACGTCCGGGTTGATGGGGAGCCCGTCTGGTACAAATCCCGGGGAGTGAAAGATGGAAGAACCCTTTTCCTTGAGCACGCTGAAAACCGTCGGGGGCGCTCGGACCAGTGCTTCCGTCACTTTGATGACGGTGGCCTGTCGCAGGGGGATACCCTTGTTCATCAGCATTTGGGCGGTCTCGTACGCTTTGAGAGGGGAGTTGTTGCGAATCATATGGTGTAGCATGACATGGGCGGAGAGCCTGGGAGAGATGGGCTTGTCAAAGGTGATGGGAGTGAACTCGAACGGAGGAATAAAAGGGAGCTTGACGGGTTCTGGCTGTGCGAGGTTTGGTTGGGTGGAGGAATGGAGAGAGCTGATGATGAAGCGAGCATCACGAAATGCGCCGCTGTTGCAGGCTAAACGGACTGCTCTTGCGGCGAAGACAGACTCGAGTGCGTTGTGAGAGAACGAACGAGCACAACGTCGTGCAACCACTGAGAGACTACGAGAGGTGCATTGCATGTGTCTCGCATGCCTTCTCCTCCGTTATTTCTCAACCAAAACGACGGTAAAAAGACTCACCAGTACTTGCTAGTACTACTAGGTAAGTATGAATGTCAAGCAACACCACGTGACCTCTCCTCGTCATTGTCAACACCATGAGCTACGACAGACCCCACAGAGGTGGAGGCGGCCACCGCAGACGACACAACAGGGATAGAGGTGAGGCCACGAATAAAACCAGCGCTCGAGTCTGTGACAGACCTCGACCACAGAGGACTATGATTATCATGACCGTCGCCGGGAACACGAAACCCCGGAGCATATCATTAAAAACATCATCATCAAGTTGGGTGAAGTCGTGAGTCTCCCCTTGCACAACGAGTCTGCCATCCTCACACCAGCCAGGATCCCGCCCAAGAGGTCCCCCGTGTTGCCAAACAAATCCGTGAAGCACCCGTCACCGTCGCAGCCATATCCGAAGGCATTCGTGTTAGGTGGGCGCCCGCCTTCTTACTGCCTGTCCACCGCTAATTCGGAATAGTGTCATTGAACAGCCGTACAAAATTCCATATTATGCTACCCTGCTCCGTTTATTACATGACCCAGCACCTTCTGAGACAGAAGCAATGGAAGCGTCCGGCTCGTCTGCCTTACCCTCCCTTGGAAAGATGGTCCTAGAAGATTTTTGGAAGGGTTTCCAAGGCTATCTGGACAAGCTGGCATGGCGGGACATTCGCCTTTGCGTACGTCCAAACGTTTTGAAACAATTCCCCGTGTTGACTGCGCAACTAGATACACTTTTTTGCCCATTTGATGGTTGCTCAAGTGATTTCTATTGATTCCATGTCTGCGCTCCTCCAGTCGTTTGCAGCTGTCCTCGACGAATTCGGTGTGTCGTATGGACGAGGGAAAAACGCGGCAATGTGTGCTACAGAAGGATTATTGATCGTATGTCTTTTCTTCTCCTCTGCTTGCTCATCTACAGACTGTCCTCTTTCAGGCTGGGCCCGTCATCGGCAAAAGTTTGTCATCAAATACGACTGAAAT
>JBBPMR010000883.1:0-13738 GCA_038090415.1 Rossbeevera mucosa | reverse complement strand
TGTGCTCCTCATGGTTGCCTCATGGTACACTTTAACCTTATATAGTTACTTTACTTACACGCTATGTCATACAATATCTCACACCTGCCCTGTAGTTACCTCATGTTTAGCACATGTGTCGTAGTATATAATGAATACAGCACCAGCCAGACTCCTTAGTCTGTTCTGGTTGATTTCTGACCTAACATAGTCCCTCCCCTCTAAGCCTTGTTTGATTGTGGGTGACCTAGTGCACGTTTCCTGTATAGGTTTCGTTGTTGCCAACAAAAAGAACAGACTATATTCTCACTACCTCATCTGACACCGGTACACGTGTCACAAACTTCAAAACCTATCGAGGCCCTTATCGTGCCGTCCCCTATTGTCATCATTTATTGCTGTGGTTATAGTCGGATCCCAGACTTAAGGGAGATCACTCGCATCGAGTCTAAAGAGAACTCTTGACCAGGTTACCGTCGACGGAAAGCAACCATCTCCCCACTGCTGTCATACACTGGTCCGGCATAGTTCTAGTTCGCATTGTCAGGGTAGATCCCATTCGAGGGAACCCTTCTGACCGCTAGAAAATAAGGATCAATCCCTTAGTGCATAGTGGGTCAGCACAGCAGAGTCGACACCATGCAAATGATAGAATAGCGAGCTTCTTCTGTAAGACTCGTAGCCTTACAGAGCTAAATCTGTGCCGTAGCCAGGCATCCCCGGTTCCTCGACTCTCTCCATATTAGTATAGTTTCTCTCTCCTTTAGGTATCTTGGTTGTTGGTCTCTTCGTGAGTATCACCCAAGGTAGACTGCAGCTGGTCTCTTCATGAGCTATCACTCAGTCACAATAGATTCCCACTCCTTCTCCGCAAGCTACTGCTATTCAGTAGCAACACATAACTTCACTTGTCTTCTCTCGCCAATAGTTAAAATAGAATCTTTGCCAACTCCCGAACTCTGTTATCCATCCATTATCTTTGAGGATCTTGTACACACGTTGATTCCACCCGAAGGACATCCTGATTATGATCCGAATGACCACCCCTGCCCCGAAAACCAAATAGTAAACCCAGTAACCCAAAATGTTGAACGCAGATATCGCCGCTCTGCTCGCATCGCTGCAGCAGCAGATCGCAGTCAAAATGCGGTCATAAATGCACTGAATGCAACCGTACAGGCATCAGAAAATCGAGTCGCCATTGCAGAGGCAGCAGCGGTAAGCGCAGTGGCTAAACCAACGCCGCAAGTAAAAGTCGAAAAGAAAATATCTGTGGTACCAGATCCAGGGAGTTACGATGGATCGTATAGCAAGTTCGAAGAGTGGTGGTTGAAGATGCAGGTATTCATGGAAATGAACGAGGAAGCGTACCCCTCGGACAAAGAAAGATGTATGGCCACGTTATCTAGGATCGGAGTCAAGGAAGAAAAAAATGGTGTGGAAACCTGGGCCTGTAACCAATTAAAGAAATGTAGAGATATCCAGCAATATCCCGGCCCTAGACTTCTTGAAAGGGGCCTACGAAATCGGTTCCAAATCGGGAACCACAAAGACATATCCTTGCGCAAATTAATGGCCCTTAAACAAGGCCCCACCGAAAGAATGCAGGTATTCGTCACCAAGTGGCTGACTCTTTACAAGGAAGCTGATTGTGGAGATTACATGGGCACCACACTCCTAGAACAAAATGCCCGACAAGATATCATATGGCAGATTTTTATCGCCGATGAATGATGTGCAACGGTGGCAGATTATGTCACCATACTCCAAAAGCATGGGGAAGCTCTAGAAGCTTTCGAATACCGAAAGGGACCTCGAAAGGATCCCAATGCCATGGATATCGGAGAAGTCCACCATGCGTGGGAGGAGCCCTCAGACTTCGGAGGGGGATCCAAATCATTCGCCGAAGCCGCTGCCACCGCCAAGAAGGTCCAAGCCATAGGGACCATATCATGCTACAACTGTGAAAAGGATGGCCATATGGCCAAGAACTGCAAGGCACCGTCAACTTGTTGTGGTAAATGTAGCTTCTCATGAGGGGGACACTGTAAACAGTGTTCCAAATTCAAGGCCGTGAGAGCTACCGGAGAGCAACCTCCGAAATCAAGTGCACAAGCAACTGCCAATCTCAACGGCATGGACTTATTGGCCCTTAAGGCCTATATAGCTAAGATGGAAGCGGCGGAAAAAGCTTAAGGGAACCCCTATCAGGTAAGGGTCCCTCCCATCCGCCAGTAGATAGTTCCGAATTCATTTCTGTAGTTTCTCCGAGTGCTCAATGCCTAGATAGTGCTAGCACGTTTCACTTTGATTTTGCTCATTCTTGTTTCAATTCTTTTTCTTCTCTTGAATCTGATGTAAAAATAGATAGTCATGTTTCTAGTCCTACTTCTTTCTCTTCATCATCTCAATGTGGTAGCCTACCAGATGACAAAACCGAAACAGCATCTCGTATTGAGCATGGCTCCGGTGAAAGGGTGCTTAATTCTGTTATAAAAAAAAAAAAATGTTTCTTCCTGTCACAACTCGAGTGACTGACGAGTGCGCAGTCTCAAGCCACTCAGGGAGATAACTCTAAAAATCGAAATAATAAAAATCACACAAAAAAATCTTGCAACGCCTTGCTGGACAGTGGCGCCAATGGAATATTTATAGATGCTGAGTGGGCAAAGAAGAATAGAATTCCTCTACAGCCTCTCGAATTGGTTGTCCCTGTCTATAATGTGGATGGCACCCTTAACGCCACAGGCAGCATTGCATATAAAGCAAATCTCGTGATCGACTATAAGGGTCATCATGAGAAAGTCACAGCCGATGTGACAAATCTTGGACGAAATGAAATGATCCTTGGTTATACATGGTTAAGGGACCACAATCCCGATATCGATTGGACTATAGGAGCTGTAAAGCTTAATAGATGCCCCCCTTCGTGTAAAGCTCTGCAACGAATGGTATTGTCTTCCTCAGAAGAACACGAACAGTCATACCACATAGGAAACCTTGTAAACAACTTCCCCATCAACAAAAAAGTTGCTTATGAAGATGCGTTCAAACTCATACCTGAACAGTATCATGAGTACCTAGATGTGTTCTCTAAGAAAGTCTCAGAAAAACTACCATTGCAGAAACCTTGGGATCATGCAGTAGATCTTAAGCCTGACTTTGCCCCAAAAAAGGGTAGATTGATTCCATTAGGACCTACCAAACAGGATGAAGTGAAAAGCTTCATGGACGAACAGTTAAAGAAAGGTTACATTCGACCTTCAAAATCTCCACAAACTTCTCCTGTATTTTTCATTCCTAAAAAGGATGGAAAGAAGTGCATGGTTATGGATTATAGATATCTCAATGAAGGCACGGTTAAAAATAACTACCCTCTGCCTCTCATTTCGCAGATCATAGATAAGCTCAAAGGAGCTAAATTGTTTACCAAGATGGATTTGAGATGGGGATATAACAATGTCCGAATCAAAGAAGGCGATGAATGGAAAGGAGCCTTCGTGTGTCATCTAGGGGCCTTTGAGCCTACCGTAATGTTCTTTGGAATGTGCAACAGTCCTCCTACATTCCAGCAGATGATGAATGAAATCTTTGCTGATATGGACGACATTGTGATTATCTACATCGACGATCTATTGATCTTCTCAAAACATATGGATATTGCTAAGCATTGCGAAGCAGTACGACAAGTTCTTCAGAGACTGTGCGATAATGATCTATTTGTAAAACCCTCAAAATGCTTCTTCGAAGTAACAAAAGTGGATATGCTAGGCATGGATGTGTCAGCTGACGGCATCACCATGAGTCAGAACAAGCTTGATGGTATTGTCGCATGGCCAGCTCCCACCAATGTGAAAGGAGTTCGCAGCTTTTTGGATTTAGCAAACTTTTATAGACACTTTATCAAAGATTATTCGCATATTGCTTGTCCGTTACATGAATTAACCAAGAAAGATCAACCTTGGAATTGGTCATCTGCACAGCAAAGTGCATTTGACATATTGAAAGAGAGATTTACTAGTGCACCAGTATTAGCATACCCCGATGACACAACTCCTTATAGAGTAGAATGTGACCCTTCAGACTTTGCAACAGGTGCTGTTCTATCTATGGAAATTGATGGAAAATGGCACCCTGTCGCCTTTATGTCACATTCTATGACGGCAGAACAACGAAATTACCCAATTGCCGATAAAGAGATGCTAGCTATCATCATGGCACTCGAACAATGGAGGCATCATCTAGAAGGAGCTAGACATGAGTTTGAAATCTGGACAGATCATGAAAACCTGCAATACTTTATGACATCACAAGATCTGGGCAGATGACAAGCTAGATGGGCACAATATCTCTCTGGGTTTACATACAAATTGATCAATAAACCAGGAACCACGATGGGAAAGGCAGATGCCTTATTCAGATGAGAAGACCATAAAAAAGGAATGGAAAATGACAACAAACAAATGATTGCCATTCCCGAATCTTGCGTGTGTTCCATAGAAGAAATGGATTTGTTTGATAAAATCAAATATTGGCATGCTGGGGTTAACCACCCTGATGGATCCATTCTCTGTGAAGGATTATTGTTACGACCCTCATTTTGACCTAAGTCTTAAGCGCTCAAGTTATCTTATCTAGGTGCGCATCTATCTTATCTTATCTTATCGGATTAGATTAGCGCTTGCAGTCATCTTATCGAGTCACATGATTGAGGTCTAGACCTATGACATCATTCGTGACATCATAGTCTAGACAAACACATGGTTAACGCATGACACACAGCCCTGCCTCATTGTTTACATGTGTGCACTGGTTTGCCTCATGTTCCCCTCATGGATCACATAACCTGTGCTCCTCATGGCTAGTGCATGCTTGACACATGGTGGCCTCATTGCCTATTTTAACCTTATATAGTTAGAGTGTTCTCACAATACATCATTACATTACAAACCACGTCTCACACCTGCCCTAATGTAGCCTCATGTAGAACATGTGTACCATAGTATATATTTAATGCAGCACCAGCCAGACTCCTCAGTCTGTTCTGGTTGATTCCCGACTAAACAGTTCCCCTCTTTCATAGTTTGTCTCTCTTGTGGGTGACTTAGTGCAATTCCTGTATAGGTTTTGTCATTGCCAACAATTATGGTGTTATGATGGAAAGTTATGGGTACCTAGTGAATTGCGCATGGAAGTAATGATGTAATTTCACGATCATCCAATTGCCAGTCATAAAGGCTTGGAAAAGATGCTCGAACTTGCATCTCGCTACTATAAGTGGCCTGGGATGAAATCAGACATAGAAAAATATTGCAAAGCATGTGATAGGTGTGCTTGTATGAAGCCCACAAACATAGCTCCAGCTGGAAATTTACAACCACTGGAAGTGCCAAAAGCACCATGGATGGATATAAGCATCAACTTCATAACTGGTCTTCCTATTTCTAAAGGAAAAGATAGTATATTGGTAGTAGTAGATAGATTTTCAAAAGAAGTCGTTCTTATACCTACAAACAAAACCATGATGGCATTACAAACAGCCAAATTATATAGAGATCACGTATGGAAGTACCATGGATTGCCAAATTTGATAGTCTTAGATAGGGGACCACAGTTTGCTAGTCAAACAATGGTCGATTTATTGAAACTCCTGAAAATCAAAAAGCAGATGTCTACAGCATATCATCCTCAAACAGATGGACAAACTGAACATGTCAATAGAGAACTTGCTCAACTTTTGAGACTCTTCATTGCCGAGAAACAAAGTGATTGGGTAGATTGGCTGTCCTTAGCCCAATTCAACCTTAACAATACACAATCATTGTCTACCAAATTCTCGCTGTTCCAATTGACAAAAATGTATAGTCCTCATATGGGCTTTGAACCCACGACTGTGAAGAGCCCTGCAGCACGTGACTTTGCTGCTGATATGAAAACCACTCATGAAAATATGGAGAAAAATAGAGAAAAGATGCGCCTTCAGGCAAACAAACATAGATCAGATGCACCTGGTTATAAACCTGGTGACTTCATGTGGTTATCCACTGAACATCTTGATATTGCAGATAGACCCTCGACAAAGCTTACAGAGCGATGGATCAGACCTTATCAAGTGGTTAAAACATATGGAAATGCAGTGGAACTTTTGTTCCCTAAAACTATTTGCACTCATCCAATTGTTAATGTTTTGCATGTTAAA
Source organism: Rossbeevera mucosa (assembly GCA_038090415.1). Lineage (NCBI taxonomy): Eukaryota > Fungi > Basidiomycota > Agaricomycetes > Boletales > Boletaceae > Rossbeevera > Rossbeevera mucosa. The sequence goes on along the minus strand of JBBPMR010000883.1, from coordinate 7,560 downwards.
CCACATGTGGAAACACTTGAAAATCAACCCATTGTCCATCCAGGTCCTGTTACTGTGAATGACGAAGGATCTGAAGAATACGAGATAGAATACATTGTGGATTCTCGACCTGTTGGTCGTGGTTTCCAATACCTCATTCATTGGAAAGGATATGATGAGTCTGAGCATACTTGGCAAGCTGCCTCGTCCTTGGGAAATGCTAAGAATGTGATTGAAGACTTTCATCGCAAATTCCCTAATGCTTCTCGTCGATTGAAAATGTCTTGTGGTCTTTTTGATCAAGTTTTTGGGCGGTCACTCATTAACTTCACCTCTGGTTCTACCGATTATTGATCTGGAATCTCAACCCTAGTTGGGGGGTGATGTTACGACCCTCATTTTTCACCTAAGTCTTAAGCACTTGAGTTATCTTATCTAGGCACATGTCTATCATATCTTATCAGATTAGATTAGCGCTGCATCTTATCAAGTCATGTGATCGAGGTCTAGACCTATTGTTACAACTTGCCCCTACTCTTTTCTTTTCACTCCTCCTTTCTCTCTTCATTAATGCTTATTACTATGCTTTCCTCTTGTCTATCATTTACTCACAGTACTTTAGTCATCCACAGTCTTCTGACTCATCCATAACTGCGGATTACCAACCTCTCTGACTCATGCTTACTTTGTCATCCACTTAGTGTACAATTACTCATCTGCAGCTTCCTGACTCATCCATACTGTGGCTGACACATCCCCTTCCATGATGTTCCATGATGTTCCATCTCCTTGGTATATAAACTCTAGATACTCGACCTTGTAACCTTAAGCTAGAGCTACTTGATTCTCCCCTTGAATCTATCTGCTCCTAAGCCATACCCTTAGTCCCTCTGAGCGTGTGCTCTCCATTGCAACCCTTTGTCGACCCAAGGCTTTCACCCTTGGTCTCCTTAGCCAAGTCTTTGTGTTTCGCTTCATGGTGAAGCTCACTAAGCACCCTTAGCCCTTTGTCGTCCTTAGGCCTTTCCCTTCAGACTCCTCAGCCCCTCGTCGTCCTCAGGTGTCTACCTCAGGACTTCCAACCCTTAGCCCTAGTACCCATCGAGTCTACGACCAACCCTATCTGGGCCAGTCATAACAAAAGCTCTAGCTTACCTTTCGGTCACCATCGCTGTGAACCACTACCACCATTCCTCCCAAACTTCCCTACTCGAGACCTGAGGGAAGAAACCCCCCTTCCACCCCACAGAGCCCTTTTGTCTCTTCTACCCACCGAGCCTTAGTAGCTGCCTCCTCTTGGAGAGAAGGTCAAGGTCCCCCTGAGTCCCCTGAGTCCCTTCCTCACCAAACCAGCGACGAAGACACTGATTCTAATCCGGATCTTACCCTCCCCTCGACTCAAGAACTAGACGACTCCACTGAACTAGCTCACCAACTATCCTCGAGCCTCACCCTCCCCAGACCATCTACTCCCCCATCACCCACCCTAGTCGCTCGCCAACCACCCTTTACCCTTCCTCCACCGCCACCTCCTCGAATCATGTCATCCTCTAAAGTCACAGAACTTCACCTCGCCCAACCTGAGGACTTTGACGGTTCTCGGGATAAAGCGATGCCCTGGATACACTCTGTCCAGCGGTACCTCGCTATCAACAAAGACACCTACCACTCGGACGAGAGACAGGTGGGGTTTGCCCTGTCTTTCATGAAGAAGGGTACCGCCTACTCTTGGGCTGACACCTTTACCTCCAAATGACTCTCTGCTGGCTCCCTGTCTCTATGAACCTGGAGCGACTTCTTCGATGTGTTCAAGAAGACTTTTGAACACTTCAACTCGGCTGCCAACGCTCTCACCTGGCTCTCCTCCTTCCACATGGAGACCAAGCATGATGGAACGTTCTCCCCCTCTCTCGCTTCCTACATCGCCCAATTTCAAAACAGGGTCACCATCTCGGGTCTCAAGGAAGAGGCCACTCTCTGCCAGTTCTTCTCGACTAGCATTCCCCCCTCCCTCTCTGAACGAGTCTATCTCATGGAAAAAGTCCCCACCACTGTCGCAGATTGGTATACCAACACACAGAGACTCAATGACTACCAACGTCGTGCAGCTATGACTGCCAAGCTCCATCGAGGACGCGCCCAGTCCCACCTCTTTGTTCCCCAGACCACTATTCACTCTCCTAAGGAGAAAGACCCCAATGCCATGGATGTAGATGCTGTTACGATCCATTGTTTCTTTTCTCTTTTCTTTTCTTCAGTTCTCGCTCCAGACTACCAAGTCTTATGCTCGAACCTCACCTGGACTATTCTCTCTCGTCCTGCTGTTTCCCTTTGTCTCTTGTTGCTCTCATAGACCTCTCCCGTGTCTCCCTCTATCTCCTATGCTTTCCCTTTGCCCTTCTCCGTTCCCCTTTGTCCTTTCTCGTTTCCCTTTGCGTCATCTGCCTCTGGACCTTTACTCATTTCTCTTTAGTCAATCCGCAGCCTTCATGACTCATTCCATAACTGCGGATTACTCATCTCTCTTATTCATGCTTACTCATTGCGCTACGTCATCCGCAGTCTTCATGACTCATTCCATACTGCGGATTACTCATTTCCCTTTGCCCTGCTTCGTCATCCGCTTAGTGTACCCTTACTCATCCGCAGTCTTCATGACTCATTCATACTGCGGCTGACACATACCCTTCGGTCATGTTCCATGACCTTCCATCTCTTTCTTATATAAACCCTAGATACTCGTCCTGTAACACTAAGCTAGAGCTACTCGGTTCTCCCTTGAATCCATTCGCTCCTAAGCCTATCCATTGTTCCGCTGAGCATGTGCTCTTCAACCCAACAGTCCTTCATCGTCCCTAGGCATTCCCCTTCGGACTCCACAGCCAAGTCTTCGTGTTTCGCTTCGTGGTGAAGCTCACTAAGCACCCCCAGTCCTTAGTCGTCCTTAGGCCTTTCCCTTCGGACTCCATCATCCTTCGTCATCCTAGGTGTCTACCTTGGGACTCCCAACCCTCTGCCCTAGTACCCATTGAGTCTACGACCGACCCTACTCAGGCCAGTCGTAACAAAAGCTCTAGCTTCCCCTCGGTCACCATCGTTGTGAACCGCTACCACCATTCCTCCCAAACTCCCCTACTCGAGACCTGAAGGAAGGCACCCCCCTTCCACTCCACAGAACCCCTTCGCATCATCTACCCACCGAGCCCTAGCTGTTGCCTCCTCTTGGAGAGAAGACCAACCTCCCCCTGAGTCCCCTGAGTCCCTTCCTCGCCAAACCAGTGACAAAGATACTGATCTTGATCCTGACCTTATCCTTCCTTCGACCCAAGAACTGGACAACTCCACCGAACTAGCTCACTAGCTACCCTCAAGCCTCACCCTCCCCAGATCCCCTACTCCCCCATTGCCTACTCTAGTCACTTATCGACCACCCTTTGACCTTCCCCCACCCCCATCCCCTCGTGCTATGTCCTCTTCTAAAGTCACTGAACTCCGCCTTGCCCAACCTGAGGACTTCGATGGTTCTCAGGACAAGGCAATGCCCTGGATTCGCTCTGTCCAGCGATACCTTGCTATCAACAAAGATACCTACCACTCGGATGAGAAACAGGTCGGATTTGCCCTCTCCTTCATGAAGAAGGGTACCACCTACTCTTGGGCTGATACTTTTACCTCTAAATGACTCTCTGCTGGCTTCCTGTCTCTAGGAACCTGGAATGACTTCTTTGATGAGTTCAAGAAGACCTTTGAGCACTCCAACTTGGCTGCCAACGCTCTCACCTGGCTCTCTTCCTTTCGCATGGAGACTAAGAAGGATGGATCATTTTCCCCCTCCCTCGCCTCCTACATCGCTCAGTTCCAGAACCGGGTAGCCATCTCCGATCTCGCAGAAGAAGCTACCCTCTGCCAGTTCTTCTCGACTGGCATTCCCCCCTTCCTCTCCGAACGAGTCTATCTCATGGAAAAAGTCCCCACCACTGTCGCAGATTGGTACATCAATGCACAAAGGCTCAATGACTACCAACACCATGCTGCCATGACTGCTAAGCTCCATAGAGGACGAGGCCAGTCTCACCTCTTCGTCCCCCAGACCACCACCCACTCTCCTAAGGAAAAAGATCCCAATGCCATGGATGTAGATGTGGTAAAAATCGCCAAGCTCACTCCTGAGGAAAGGGAGCGATGCTTCAAACTAGGACTTTGCCTTCGCTGCAGGAAACCTGGTTACAATGCCTCCTCCTGCTCAGCCTTCACCTCCACCACCCCAGCCACCCCCTTCCATAAGCGATTCGCCAAAAAGGTCGCTAAAGCTGAAGAAGAAGACATCCCAGCCCTTATTGACATGGAGAAAGACTCTGATGACAAAAAGGTCATTGGAAAGACCGCTTTCTCTTGGGATTTTTAAAGAGGAGACCTCATTCGATGCAAGGCTCTCCTATCTCTACTACTTGTGCTCCTGTACTTATATCAAAGTCCTCTAAAGCAATGAAGATCCCCATTTGTCTCATTGTACCCTCGCACAACCTCCAAGCCGTCGAAACCACTGCCTTAATAGACAGTGGTGCAGAGATCTCCTGCATTGACTGGTCCTTCATTCAAAAACACTGACTCACCAGAACCAAACTAGCCACCTCCATCTGAGTCCGAAATGTCGACCAATCTGTTAACAAGAAAGGCGACATGCTTTTCTCTACCACCCTTTTTGTAGACATCGAGGGAGTTACCCAGCAGGTCCTCTTCCATATCATGGACTGCAGAAATGAAAACACCATCCTAGAACTCCCCTGGCTGCAAGCCACAAACCCTGTCATCAACTGGGAAGCTCAGACCCTCTCCATCTCAGAGGACTCTGATATGTCCGCCCACTTATACCACCTCTACACTGCCGACCTTCAGCATCATGACTCCCATTACCAGAAACCACCCCCCCCTTCAAAACTCCCCAGGCATGTCAATGTTCATGCTATTCATGATAAAACCCTCTATGACTATCTCGAGTTTGAAACCGAGGACCAGTACCTCTGGCGAGCCATGGAAAACCATGTTATAAATCACATCATACGATGCGGATCTTCTAGATTTATTCCCCAGGGGTCTACCCTTGTTGCTCGCCTCACCACCGCCACCAACCTTGCCATGGAAGCAGAGAAGTCCAAGCCCAAAGTCTCCCTCCCCTCAGAGTACTCCGAATTCGAGTCGGTCTTCTCTGAAGAAGCCTCCTCTTGCCTTCCTCCCCCTAGACCTTATGACCATGCCATCAACCTTGATGAAACCTTCATTCCCAAAATTGGGAAACTCTACCCCCTCTCTCCTGATGAACAAAAATCCACTGAATCCTTCCTCGAAGAGAACCTGCAAAGCAGAAAGATCCGTCCCTCCAAATCTCCCCAAGCGTCCTCCTTCTTCTTTGTCAAAAAGAAGGATGGAAAACTCCGCCCCTGCCAGGATTATCGCTACCTGAATTCCCATACCCCTCAGGACGCCTACCCTCTACCTCTGATCTCTGACCTGGTCGATAAGCTCAAAGGAGCTAAAGTCTTCACCAAGTTTGATGTTTGATGGGGGTATAACAATGTCTGAATCAAGGAGGGAGACCAATAGAAGGGTGCCTTCATCACCCACAAGGGACTCTATGAACCAACCGTCATGTTCTTTGGGATGAACAACTCCCCCTCTATCTTCCAACGCTTTATGAACGATTCCTTCCGTGACATGATCGCTGAAGGCTGGTTGGTCATCTACATCAACGACCTCCTCATCTTCTCCCCCAACGATGCCTCTCACACTGAGCACACCCGACGAGTTCTTCAGCATATGCAGGAACTCGACCTCGACCTTCGCCTTGAAAAATGCAAGTTTGCCACCAAGGAAGTAGAATTCCTTGGGATGATTGTCCATCCAGGTACCCTAGCTATGGACCCAGTCAAACTGGATGGCATCGCCTCCTGGCCTGCTCCCTCCAAAGTTAAGGATGTCAGATCCTTTCTTGGCTTTGCCAATTTCTATCGACGTTTCATCAACCACTACTCTGATATCACTCGTCCGCTCATCGATCTCACCAAGAAGGACAAACCATGGGACTAGACCCCTGCCTGTCAATCTGCTTTTGAGTCCTTGAAAGCCTCCTTCCTCTCAAAACCAGTCCTTCATCTCCCCGACCTCTCTGCCCCCTTTGCCATCGCAACAGACACCTCTCGAGATGCCACTGGTGCCATCCTTCTCCAAACCGACTCCAATGGAGACTGGCATCCTTGCTCTTACCTCTCCCAGTCCTTCATCCCTGCTGAACGCAACTACGACATCTACGATCGTGAACTCCTCGCGGTTATTCGAGCTTTACAAGCATGGAAGCATTACCTTCGTGGCTCCCCCTTCCCCACCCAGGTCTTCACTGACCACAAGAACCTCACATACTTCCGCTCTCCCCAAAACCTCAATCATCGACAAGCCCGCTGGCTCCTTGACCTCGCAGACTTTGACCTCCGCATGATTCATGTTCCTGGCACACTCCTTGCAGGACCGGATGCTCTCTCTCGACGTCCTGACAAGCTGTCTCTCCTCCCAAAGGACAACGAAGCAGTAACCCTGCTTCCCCCCAACCTCTTCGTCCGTGCCTTCGATGTTGCACTCTGCAACAAAATTGCCTCTGCTGCAGGCGACGACTTCCTTGTGTTACGATTCATACGTGTCCCTATCTCTTTTCTTTCTTCCTCTACTTCATTCACTCTCTATGTCTATCCTGTTATCACCGTTTCCATGTAACACTTAGTCATCCACAGCTTCTTATTGTTCCTTACTGCGGATTACCTATGCATTCCACCGTATTCCATAGTGTTCTATGGCACCACTTTTACTGACCAATCATGGTCATTCTTATTGTTCTTCTCTTTATTTATAAGCGATTCAACATCACTTCTAGTTCCTTTAACCTTGACCTCCTCGAGTATCCCCTAGATACTTCTTGGAATATATCCCTTGTCTCTTAGGAACCCTCTGTGTGACTTCGTCCTGCACTTGAAAGGACACTTCAACCTCCAAGCTTCTAACCCAGCTCCATAGGTTGTTTTCGTCACTCTCAGCACTCAGTCTTCGATCCCTCGATCCTTGAAGAACCTTGTTGTCTTGATCCCTTCAATCCTCAAGACTCCTTTAGCCTTCCCAGCCCTTAGTCATCTTGATCTCCCGACCCTCAAGACCCCCCTTTGCCCTTGCTCTTCGCTCCAAGACCTTCTTCTCGAGGCTACACCTGTTCCTATCCGGACCAAGTGTAACAAAAGGTCAAGGTTAATCTCTTCGAGCCTACCATTGTTTGTAGTGCCCCACCATTTCGTCTTTTAACCCCCTCAGACCCAGGAGAGGATCTCCTGCCTCCCCATATCCTCCCACTTCCCCAACCCCCAGACGACGCATTCGTGCCCCCTCTGCCTCAGATTCCAATCCAGGAACCCCACCAGCATCTCGAACCCCCTCTCCGAATCCCCCAAACTCTCCACCAGCACCCTCCTTACCTTCACCAGTGCCATCTCCACCACCAGCCATGTCTGCCACCACCAGGCCTACAGAACTCCAATTGGGAGCCCC
>JBBPMR010000882.1:0-13743 GCA_038090415.1 Rossbeevera mucosa | reverse complement strand
GTCGAGCTTGTCTTCTGATAGGACGACGTGTGAATTCTCTCTGCTTCCTTCCTGCGAAGTTGGAGGACTGGGTAGCCAGAGGCGTAGGCGATCCTTTGCCTGGTGTTACGCTTGATCCGGGTAGGAGCGAGCGTAGCCTTTGAGAGACTAAGTATAGACGAAGGTCAAGGATACCGCGTAGTAATAGCGGTCGCAGAGGTCGTTCTATCGATTGTAGAGATGACTGTGGCACAATCAAGTGGAGTGTCACAAGTCTAGCGTCCAGTCAAGTGTAGGACGAAGACACACAGAGAGTTCACCCAACGAAGGGAAGGATCAAGGTGGCTAGATTGACGAGAGTAGAGTGGTACAAAGGAGATCTAGCTTAGGGAATACGGACAGTGTGGAAGGGTTTGTATAAGTACAGGGAATTGAAGATGACTAATCTGATGGAACACCATGGAACATGGTGGAATGGAATGAGTAATCCGCAGTAATGAAGATGAGTCAGAAGTGCTGCAGATTAGTAACGATTACAGATAAACATGAGTCATCGTGACTGCGGGTGCGTCAGCATGAGTCATGAAGCGAGAGTGAGTCATGAAGGAAGTGATGACTAAGTAGATGGGTTAAGGGTATTATGTCATCACAGAAGAAAAAGATTGGCCTAAGCGTGGTTTGAACGCAGAGACTCTGTAGTCCGTAGAGAAAACAAGCGAGAAAAGAAGAGAAAATAAGCCAATCGTAACACCTGGCAGTGGGGCCGTAAGGGTGAAGGAGCAGGTGTGAGCGCTGGGTGGTAGGGACGAGGTTGAGATGTGGTGATGGGGTGTGGATTATGTGGGTGCAGTCCGGGCGAGCCAACAGAGAGAGGGGCATCGAAGCGGGGGCCTGGGAGGTATTTAGGTGAATAGCTCGTGGTAGATGTACTCATCTTCTTCGCGCACGTCGCGTTGATAGGTGGAACACCCGCTACGGCTCTGAGGGAGGAAGGAGCGGGCGAGGGGTGCGGGAGCAGGCTTGTGTGGGAGGTCCTCGGCGTCCGTGAGGAAGGGTCTGAGCTCGATAGGTAAGATAAAGCGCGGAAGGAGGAGGGAATGGGAGGGGAAAATGCCTCTGGATGGGCCGTCTGCAGGGTTCTGCCCACTGGGTACATAGTGGGATTGAATGCTGCGAACGTGATTGGCTTGAGTGAGAAAGTCGTGGATGCGCCGGAAGACGTGATTGGTATCAGCGTTTCGGTGTCGGCCATTCCACCAACCTTCAACGACGCCGGAGTTGTCTCCAAAAGCAATGATGTGGGGGGTGGGGGGGCGGATGGCTTCAATGGCGTGAACCAGGAGTTCGAATCCGACTGCCTCGGCCCAGCCGATGTTGCGGTCGGAGCCACGCATTGAGCGCCATTCGGGGTGCAATAGCCATGCTCGCCAGCGGTCGCCAATGACGATAGCGATTCCAACGCTAGAGCTGGCATCGGAATACGCACAGATGTCGGTGAAAGAAGGTGGTGGGAGGATGGGAACGGAAGCGTCGCCCTGCTTTAGACGTTCAACCCACCATAAGAGGTCATTGTGTATGGCTTTGTCGGGTCGATGCGGCATGAAAGGTTTTTCTTGACATACGCGCAGCATGCATTCTAACCCCGTGAGGTACGCGCGCCCTCGGAAGATTACGGCGCACGTGTGTAATAATTTACCGTATAGTGACTGCACGTCCTTCAGGGTGTGGGTTGGACGGCACATCCATTCATCAATGGCTGCTAGATATTTGCTGGTTTTGTTGGGGGCGAGCGAGACGGTCCTCACATCCAGGTCCCAGTTGAAACCAATGTATGAAGTGGATGAGGCGAACGGTTGATCTTTGGAACGCTCCCATGGAATGCCGAGCCGATCCGAGATCTGATCGATGTCGTCTAGGTTGTAAGCGAAAGAAGCATCATGAGAAGAGCGTGCCGATTGGGAAGACAGATTTTGCAGGGGAAACGAGCATGTCTCGTTGAATTCCTCTGTGTGGACGCCTGGTATGCCAGCCCCTGCGTACCAGAGACGGCCACCCGACTGTTTGATGGCACCTGAGAGCGTGATTTGAGAAGCCCATAGTGCCCGCGCCTTGTTGTAGGCGTCGAGGTGTTCCCGTCGGATCCGAATGAAAATGTGATCGTCGACCCATTTGTCCATGGGGCCGATGCCTTGGGAACGCATGAGTTCTGCGCCTGTGTCGGCAACCCTGCCATAAAGTCCCGCTGAGGGTGCTGCCCCAAATGCGGCGCACGTGTCGATGTAGAAAACGTCATCTGTGGCGCGGATCACGGCGGCTGCCCATTGGGATGGATGCAGGGGGAGCATCCTATATGCCTCTGCCACATCTCTGATAGCGGCTTCAGAGCCTGGGGGGAGACGAGAGATTAGAAGATAGATAATGGAGAATTTACCCCATGTGGCAGGGAAGTTATTAGTGTTGATGTGTGCGTTAATGGAAGGGTTCGGAAATGAAGGGGAGGGGTATAGAGGGAAGGAGAAGTTTTGGATTATTCTGAACTTTCCAGGTCTGCCTGGTTTGGGAATGATCGATAAAGGTGAGGATTGAAATGATCCAACACGCGATAAAGTTTCTGCCATAGAGAAGGGGCCTATATACCTTTTCTTATCTAGCTCTCGAACTAAAATTTTTTGGAACTCGGCCACGTATGTCACAAAAGAATCTTTATTAGGTGGAGATTGCGTAACGGATATCGGGGGAAAATCTACAAGAAAACCGTTGCGGAAACCTGATGGAATGTCGATGAAGCGATGGAAAAGGCCCGCAGCACGAAGCTCAGATTCCCATACTGCTGCCTGGTACGGCGTCGAGGGGAAGTGGTCTGTCCGCGCGGGGGCAGCGCTGAGCGCCGTGGGTCCGAGCTCCACATCCTGAACAGATGTGGAGGGCTCTGTGGGCTTCGGTGCAACCTCCTGCTTTCTGCCAACGGGCGCAGAGTTGCTTGCCTGTCTTGGTGAACAGAGCGAGACCGATGCGTTCTGCGGTTGTGTCGTGCTTGTCATCCCAGGTGCGCGAGATGCTGCATTTGGAGATGTCGTGCTTGTGGCGACCGAGACAGACGGGGCAAGCAGACAGTAAAGAGGGGGTGTCAGCATTGGAGCAGTTGTTGGTTCCACTCTGACGAAAGGATCGGTTCCTCTTCTGGAAGGAGGGTGGGTCAAGGGGGGGGGAAAGGGGTCTCTTCGAGCCACTGAAGGATCTGGCATGCAAAGGAAAGTGTGAACCCTGGGCCGATGAAGCCGCTCCGGCTGCTTTGTCATGCTGACGAAGCAAGCTCTGATGGTGATGAAGGAAGTGTGCGTGTGGTGAGACAGTGGACGCGAGGGGTGTTGCGCGCATGTGGCAAGCCATTGGACGCGAAAGGGATTCATGCGCGTGTAGCAAGCCATTGGACGCGGAGGTGTTTATGCGCGTATAGCAAGCCATTGGACACGTGTTTTTTTTTTTTTTTTTTCCATGGACGAGTTGTCCGTGTGATGTAGAGAAAGGAGGGGTTCGTGAGATGCGCTCACGCCTTAAGAGTGTGGGGAGAAAAAAAAAAACTCATGCTGTGCCAGTTCTCGCGTTCGCTTTTCCAGCGGTTGTGCTCGGTTTGCATGAGTACTCGTTGCTCTGAATCAAGTTTGGCTGTCAGACGCCTGTGAATCTTACTCAGGGCGATTTCGTTGATCCTGGCGAGGCTGAAGGCTTCGTCGCTTTCAATCGATGCATGCCAATGGCGCCGCTGAGTAGCCTGGTAGAAAAGGAGGGCGCGTTGCTCTGATTCGTCCTGAGAGTTTCGCCAGTCGTGCTTCTCGATGTTGGACCAGAAAGTGATGTGCATGTTGACGTGGTCCGGTTGCCAACCATTTCGCTTCATGGCGGAGATCATGCGCACGGTGGCCTGCCCAAACTGCTCGAAGGATAAGTTTTCGTCCTGGACGGGCTCGCATTTGTCTTTGGCAAAGGCGGTGGGTATGAAAGCGTGGGATCCATCACTGGCAGGGAGGAGCGAAAGGGTGTTGTCGTCGATGGCGTAGGCGAGGGTGTTCTCGGCAGCATCTAAGCCTGCGTTGGAAAAATACCAAAGTTCACAATACAGGCCCGCTTTCAGTTTGCGCACTGCAACGAGAGAAGGGAGGGGGGGGGCTGCATCAGGAGCCATCTTGTCAGGGATGGGGGCGAATTTCGTCCTGTACTTTTTCTTTTCTTCCTTGAGAGCCTGAGTGACTTCTTCGTCCAGCCGTAATCGGGTTTGTTCGGCGGCAGCTCTCGCCATCTCAGCCTCAGCTTCAACTTCGTCCCGCCGCCACTGCCAAACTGCTTTCGCGCGGTTGTTGCTGCGGGTCCATTGGTTGCGAAGGGCAACTAAAGCCTGTTGTGGGTCTATCCCAGCGTCTAAGAATGGCTGCCGCTCCTCATCGTACTGGGGATCGGCGAAGTCCGGCATGACTGCGAGGTTGGGGTCCTCCATGTTGGCTAGAGGGTGAAGGGGCCTTGGAGAGAAGACGAGGTCAGTGAACCCAGAAAGGGCGGAGCGAGCGTGAAAACGAAAGACAGAGGGTGCGCAAGCGAAAGCTCTGGCGCACGACGGACTGAAGCTGCGAGGCGGCGAGAAGAAAGACACTGCGCCACCTCGCTTACTCATGCAGGGACTATATTCTAGGAGAACCTCGTGCCTCGGCTAGCCTAGAAAGCCATCCATGAATGTCGAACGCTACGGTGCGGATTTCAGAGGAGAAACGATGCGTAGTTACATGCATGGTGGATTAGCGGGGATGACTACTAAAGGAAACGTGTGGGCGAAAGCCCGGAGGGCTTTCCGGCCCGAAGCACTGCCTAAGCCTTGGAGCGAGCTGCGGACCCAACATGAAGGAGCCTGCGACGCGTGCAGCAAAGCTCCACCCAAGGATTAGGAGTAGGCTCACCTCACTAGCGGACGGGCGGCATGGTGATGCGACTGAGGTAGTCAGCTGTATCTGGCCGCTCGTGAAGGTAGGGCGCGAGAATGAGAGCGTGCCGTCTGAGGTAAAGCGTGAACGATTCGCCTGACCAACGTCCCATGGTTTTAACGACGTCAAAGGGAATGCCTCGGAGAAGGTAGTAGAGCGTGCCTCCGATGCGCAGACTGTGACCCTTGAGGTTTGGTAAACCGAAGGTTTGGACCAACTCCCGTATGCGACTTGACACTTCAGCTTTCGTTAGCGGGCGTAAGCCGCGCGCGTGTCGCCAAGCGAAGAGGTGGTCATTCGGGCCTGGGCTGTTGATTTCCAGGTGATTGTCCAGCCAAGCGATCGGATTGGTCAGATGCGGGAGCGGGGCGCAATGAGTATCCTCGCCGCTAGGAGAAACCTTGGTGACCAGTAATTTGAAAACCACAACGTCGAGGCTGTTGTGATCTCTGGTGCGCAGAACCCGCGATGCGGTGATGTGAAGCGCCGGGTCGAACTTCTTGAGAGTGGGTACAGTGAACTCACCGAGGCGCGACACGGTGTAGAAGGTGGTGACGATGCACGCATAGATGGCGGCGTCTCGTGGGGTGCGGAGATCCATGTAAGTGAGGAGGAGAAGGAGTGTGTCGCGTTCGAGAGGGATGCGTTTTGGCCGTTTGGCAGTGGGTGGCGCCAGCCTTGAGGCTCCTTTGAGCAGGGAGCGGGTCTCGTCACTGTTTGTGGTCCAGGGGCGGCCATGTAGCAAGTGCCACGCGCGCAAGCTAGCCACGAAATTGGAAAGGGCAGAGCCCGAGTATGCTCCTGCACAGCTGGCGAGGAAGAGAGATAAGAGGGGTTGCGTGGCGGGGCAGCGTGCATCCTCAGGAACGCGATTGAGATCGCAGAAGACATGGAAGACGAGGAGGCCCGCTCCGTAAGTCTCTTTCATGCTTGCTGTCCAGGATGCGGCGATGACGTCCAGAACACGGTCGAGCTTGTCTTCTGATAGGACGACGTGTGAATTCTCTCTGCTTCCTTCCTGCGAAGTTGGAGGACTGGGTAGCCAGAGGCGTAGGCGATCCTTTGCCTGGCAGTGGGGTCGTAAGGGTGAAGGAGCGGGTGTGAGCGCTGGGTGGTAGGGACGAGGTTGAGATGTGGTGATGGGGTGTGGATTATGTGGGTGCAGTCCGGGCGAGCCAACAGAGAGAGGGGCGTCGAAGCGGGGGCCTGGGAGGTATTTAGGTGAATAGCTCGTGGTAGATGTACTCATCTTCTTCGCGCACGTCGCGTTGATAGGTGGAACACCCGCTACGGCTCTGAGGGAGGAAGGAGCGGGCGAGGGGTGCGGGAGCAGGCTTGTGTGGGAGGTCCTCGGCGTCCGTGAGGAAGGGTCTGAGCTCGATAGGTAAGCTAAAGCGCGGAAGGAGGAGGGAATGGGAGGGGAAAATGCCTCTGGATGGGCCGTCTGCAGGGTTCTGCCCACTGGGTACATAGCGGGATTGAATGCTGCGAACGTGATTGGCTTGAGTGAGAAAGTCGTGGATGCGCCGGAAGACGTGATTGGTATCAGCGTTTCGGTGTCGGCCATTCCACCAACCTTCAACGACGCCGGAGTTGTCTCCAAAAGCAATGATGTGGGGGGTGGGGGGGCGGATGGCTTCAATGGCGTGAACCAGGAGTTCGAATCCGACTGCCTCGGCCCAGCCGATGTTGCGGTCGGAGCCACGCATTGAGCGCCATTCGGGGTGCAATAGCCATGCTCGCCAGCGGTCGCCAATGACGATAGCGATTCCAACGCTAGAGCTGGCATCGGAATACGCACAGATGTCGGTGAAAGAAGGTGGTGGGAGGATGGGAACGGAAGCGTCGCCCTGCTTTAGACGTTCAACCCACCATAAGAGGTCATTGTGTATGGCTTTGTCGGGTCGATGCGGCATGAAAGGTTTTTCTTGACATACGCGCAGCATGCATTCTAACCCCGTGAGGTACGCGCGCCCTCGGAAGATTACGGCGCACGTGTGTAATAATTTACCGTATAGTGACTGCACGTCCTTCAGGGTGTGGGTTGGACGGCACATCCATTCATCAATGGCTGCTAGATATTTGCTGGTTTTGTTGGGGGCGAGCGAGACGGTCCTCACATCCAGGTCCCAGTTGAAACCAATGTATGAAGTGGATGAGGCGAACGGTTGATCTTTGGAACGCTCCCATGGAATGCCGAGCCGATCCGAGATCTGATCGATGTCGTCTAGGTTGTAAGCGAAAGAAGCATCATGAGAAGAGCGTGCCGATTGGGAAGACAGATTTTGCAGGGGAAACGAGCATGTCTCGTTGAATTCCTCTGTGTGGACGCCTGGTATGCCAGCCCCTGCGTACCAGAGACGGCCACCCGACTGTTTGATGGCACCTGAGAGCGTGATTTGAGAAGCCCATAGTGCCCGCGCCTTGTTGTAGGCGTCGAGGTGTTCCCGTCGGATCCGAATGAAAATGTGATCGTCGACCCATTTGTCCATGGGGCCGATGCCTTGGGAACGCATGAGTTCTGCGCCTGTGTCGGCAACCCTGCCATAAAGTCCCGCTGAGGGTGCTGCCCCAAATGCGGCGCACGTGTCGATGTAGAAAACGTCATCTGTGGCGCGGATCACGGCGGCTGCCCATTGGGATGGATGCAGGGGGAGCATCCTATATGCCTCTGCCACATCTCTGATAGCGGCTTCAGAGCCTGGGGGGAGACGAGAGATTAGAAGATAGATAATGGAGAATTTACCCCATGTGGCAGGGAAGTTATTAGTGTTGATGTGTGCGTTAATGGAAGGGTTCGGAAATGAAGGGGAGGGGTATAGAGGGAAGGAGAAGTTTTGGATTATTCTGAACTTTCCAGGTCTGCCTGGTTTGGGAATGATCGATAAAGGTGAGGATTGAAATGATCCAACACGCGATAAAGTTTCTGCCATAGAGAAGGGGCCTATATACCTTTTCTTATCTAGCTCTCGAACTAAAATTTTTTGGAACTCGGCCACGTATGTCACAAAAGAATCTTTATTAGGTGGAGATTGCGTAACGGATATCGGGGGAAAATCTACAAGAAAACCGTTGCGGAAACCTGATGGAATGTCGATGAAGCGATGGAAAAGGCCCGCAGCACGAAGCTCAGATTCCCATACTGCTGCCTGGTACGGCGTCGAGGGGAAGTGGTCTGTCCGCGCGGGGGCAGCGCTGAGCGCCGTGGGTCCGAGCTCCACATCCTGAACAGATGTGGAGGGCTCTGTGGGCTTCGGTGCAACCTCCTGCTTTCTGCCAACGGGCGCAGAGTTGCTTGCCTGTCTTGGTGAACAGAGCGAGACCGATGCGTTCTGCGGTTGTGTCGTGCTTGTCATCCCAGGTGCGCGAGATGCTGCATTTGGAGATGTCGTGCTTGTGGCGACCGAGACAGACGGGGCAAGCAGACAGTAAAGAGGGGGTGTCAGCATTGGAGCAGTTGTTGGTTCCACTCTGACGAAAGGATCGGTTCCTCTTCTGGAAGGAGGGTGGGTCAAGGGGGGGGGAAAGGGGTCTCTTCGAGCCACTGAAGGATCTGGCATGCAAAGGAAAGTGTGAACCCTGGGCCGATGAAGCCGCTCCGGCTGCTTTGTCATGCTGACGAAGCAAGCTCTGATGGTGATGAAGGAAGTGTGCGTGTGGTGAGACAGTGGACGCGAGGGGTGTTGCGCGCATGTGGCAAGCCATTGGACGCGAAAGGGATTCATGCGCGTGTAGCAAGCCATTGGACGCGGAGGTGTTTATGCGCGTATAGCAAGCCATTGGACACGTGTTTTTTTTTTTTTTTTTTCCATGGACGAGTTGTCCGTGTGATGTAGAGAAAGGAGGGGTTCGTGAGATGCGCTCACGCCTTAAGAGTGTGGGGAGAAAAAAAAAAACTCATGCTGTGCCAGTTCTCGCGTTCGCTTTTCCAGCGGTTGTGCTCGGTTTGCATGAGTACTCGTTGCTCTGAATCAAGTTTGGCTGTCAGACGCCTGTGAATCTTACTCAGGGCGATTTCGTTGATCCTGGCGAGGCTGAAGGCTTCGTCGCTTTCAATCGATGCATGCCAATGGCGCCGCTGAGTAGCCTGGTAGAAAAGGAGGGCGCGTTGCTCTGATTCGTCCTGAGAGTTTCGCCAGTCGTGCTTCTCGATGTTGGACCAGAAAGTGATGTGCATGTTGACGTGGTCCGGTTGCCAACCATTTCGCTTCATGGCGGAGATCATGCGCACGGTGGCCTGCCCAAACTGCTCGAAGGATAAGTTTTCGTCCTGGACGGGCTCGCATTTGTCTTTGGCAAAGGCGGTGGGTATGAAAGCGTGGGATCCATCACTGGCAGGGAGGAGCGAAAGGGTGTTGTCGTCGATGGCGTAGGCGAGGGTGTTCTCGGCAGCATCTAAGCCTGCGTTGGAAAAATACCAAAGTTCACAATACAGGCCCGCTTTCAGTTTGCGCACTGCAACGAGAGAAGGGAGGGGGGGGGCTGCATCAGGAGCCATCTTGTCAGGGATGGGGGCGAATTTCGTCCTGTACTTTTTCTTTTCTTCCTTGAGAGCCTGAGTGACTTCTTCGTCCAGCCGTAATCGGGTTTGTTCGGCGGCAGCTCTCGCCATCTCAGCCTCAGCTTCAACTTCGTCCCGCCGCCACTGCCAAACTGCTTTCGCGCGGTTGTTGCTGCGGGTCCATTGGTTGCGAAGGGCAACTAAAGCCTGTTGTGGGTCTATCCCAGCGTCTAAGAATGGCTGCCGCTCCTCATCGTACTGGGGATCGGCGAAGTCCGGCATGACTGCGAGGTTGGGGTCCTCCATGTTGGCTAGAGGGTGAAGGGGCCTTGGAGAGAAGACGAGGTCAGTGAACCCAGAAAGGGCGGAGCGAGAGTGAAAACGAAAGACGGAGGGTGCGCAAGCGGAAGCTCTGGCGCACGACGGACTGAAGCTGCGAGGCGGCGAGAAGAAAGACACTGCGCCACCTCGCTTACTCATGCAGGGACTATATTCTAGGAGAACCTCGTGCCTCGGCTAGCCTAGAAAGCCATCCATGAATGTCGAAACGCTAAGGTGCGGATTTCGGAGGAGAACAAGGGCGTAGTTACATGTATGGTGGATTAGTGGGGACGACTACTAAAGAACATGTGGGCGAAAGCCCGGAGGGCTTTCCAGCCCGAAGCACTGCCTAAGCCTTGGAGCGAGCTGCGGACCCAGTATGAAGGAGCCTGCGACGCGTGCAGCAAAGCTCCACCCAAGGATTAGGAGTAGGCTCACCTTACTAGTGGACGGGCGGCATGGTGATGCAGGTGAAGTGGCCAGCTGTATCTGGCTGCTCGTGGAGGTAGGGCGCGAGAATGAGAGCGTGCCGTCTGAGGTACAGTGTGAATGATCCACCTGACCAGCGGCCCATGGTTTTTACAACGTCGAAGGGAATGCCTCGGAGGAGGTGGTAGAGCGTGCCCCTGATGCGCAGACTGTGACCCTTGAGGTTTGGCAGGCTGAAGGTTTGGACCAGCTCCCTTATGCGACTTGAGACCTCGGCTTTTGTTAGCGGGTGTAAGCCGCGCGCGTGTCGCCAGGCAAAAAGGTGGTCATTTGGACCTGGGCTGTTGATCTCCAGGTGGTTGTCCAGCCAAGCGATCGGATTTGTCAGGTGCGGGAGCGGGGCGCAATGCGTGTCCTTGCCGCTAGGGGAACACTTGGTGACTGGTAGGTTGAAGATCACGACGTCGAGGCCGTTGTGATCTCTGGAGCGCAAGACGCGTGATGCGGTAATGTGAAGTGCTGGGTCGAACTTCTTGAGAGAGGGTACAGTGAACTCACCGAGGCGCGACACGGTGTAGAAGGTGGTGACGATGCATGCAAAGATGGCGGCATCACGTGGGCTGCGGAGATCCATGTAGGTGAGGAAGAGAAGGAGTGTGTCGCGTTCGAGGGGGATGCGTTTTGGTCGTTTGGCGGTGGGTGGCGCCAACCTCGAGGCTCCTTCGAGCAAGGAGCGGGTCTCGTCACTATTTGTGGTCCAGGGGCGGCCATGCAGTACGTGCCAGGCGCACAAACCTGCTACAAAATTGGAGAGGGCGGAGCCAGAGTATGCGCCTGCGTAGCTGGCAAGGAAGAGGGACAGGAGGGGCTGCGTGGTGGGGCAGCGCAAGTCCTCGGGAACGCGATTGAGATCACAGAAAACATGGAAGACGAGGAGGCCTGCTCCGTATGTTTCTTTCGTGCTTGCTGACCAGGAAGCGGCGATGACGTCCAGAACGCGGTCGAGCTTGTCTTCTGACAGGATGACCTGTGAGTCCTCTCTACCCCTTTCCTGCGAGGTTGGAGGGCTGGGTAGCCAGAGGCGCAGGCAATCCTTTGCCTGGCAGTGGGGCCGCAAGGGTGAAGGAGTGGGCGTGAGCGCTGGGTGGTAGGGACGAGGTTGAGATGCGGCAACGGTAAGTGTGTCGTGTGGGTGCAATCCGGGCGATCCAATAGGGAGAGGGGTGTCGAAGCGGGGGCCTGACAGGTATTTAGGTGAATAGTTCATGGTAGATGTACTCATCTTCTTCGCGCGCGTCGCGTTGATGGGCGGAACGCCCGCTACGGCTCTGAGGGAGGATGGGGCGGGCGAAGGGGTTGGGAGCGTGCTCGTGTGGGAGGTCCTGGACGTCCGAGAGGAAGGGTCTGAGCTTGATAGGCAAGCTAAAGCGCGGAAGGAGGAGGGAACGGGGAGGGAAGATTCCTCTGGATGGGCCGTCTGCAGGGTTCTGCCCACTGGGTACGTAGCGGGATTGGATGCTGCGAATGTGATTGGCTTGAGTGAGAAAGTCGTGGACGCGCCGGAAGACGTGGTTGGTGTCCGCATTTCGGTGTCGGCCATTCCACCAGCCTTCGACGATGCCGGTGTTGTCTCCAAATGCAATGACGTGGGGGGAGGGGGGTTGGATGGCCTCAATGGCATGAACCAGGAGCTCGAATCCGACTGCCTCGGCCCAACCGATGTCGCGGTCGGAGCCTCGCATGGAACGCCATTCGGGGTGCAGAAGCCATGCTCGCCAGCGGTCGCCAATGACGATAGCGATTCCAACGCTGGAGCTGGCATCGGAATACGCACAAATGTCGGCGAAAGAAGGTGGTGGGAGGATGGGAATGGAGGCGTCTCCTTGCTTTAGACGTTCAATCCACCATAAGAGGTCGTTACGTATGGCGTTGTCGGGCCGATGCGGCATGAAGGGTCATCCTTGACATACGCGCAGCATGCGTTCTAAACCCGTGAGGTAAGCGCGCCCTCGGAAGATTACGGCGCAAGTGTGCAGTAATTTACCATATAGTGATTGTACGTCCTGTAGGGTGTGCGATGGACGGCATAACCATTCGTCAATGGCTGCTAAGTACTTGTTAGTCTTACTGGGGGTGAGTGAGACAGTCCTTGCATCCAGGTCCCAGTTGAAGCCGATGTAAGAGATGGACGACGCGAACGGTTGATCTTTGGAATGCTCCCAGGGGACGCCGAGCCGGGCTGAGATCCGATCGATGTCGTCTAGATTGTAAGTGAATGAAGCATCGTGAGAGGGGCGTGCCAATTGGGATGATAGATCTCGCAAGGGAAAAGAGCAAGTCTCATTGAATTCCTCTATGTGGACGCCCGGTATACCAGCCCCCGCATACCAGAGACGACTACCGGACTGTTTGATGGCACCCGAGAGTGTGATCTGAGAAGCCCATAGCGCCCACGCCTCGTTGTATGCATTGAGGTGTTCCCGTCTGATCCGAATGAAAATGTGGTCGTCGACCCATTTGTCCAGGGGTCCGATCCCTTGGAAGCGCATGAGATCTGCGCCTGCATCGGCAACCCTGCCATAAAGCCCTGCCGAGGGCGCTGCCCCAAATGCGGCGCACATGTTGATGTAGAAGACATCGCCTGTGGCACGGATCACGGCGGCTCCCCATTGGGATGGATGCAGGGGGAGTGTCCTATATGCCTCTGCGACGTCTCTGGTGGCGGCTTCAGAGCCTGGGGGGAGACGAGAAATTAAAAGATAGATAATGGAAAATTTTCCCCATGTGGCAGGGAAGTTATTAGCGTCGACGTGTGAGTTAATAGAAGGGTTCGGAAACGAAGGGGAGGGATATAGGGGGAAAGAGAAATTCTGGATTATTCTGAACTTTCCAGGTCTGCCTGGTTTGGGAATGATAGACATGGGCGAGGATTGAAAAGGCCCAATGCGCGATAAAATTTCCGCCCTAGAGAAGGGGCCTATGTACCTTTTCATATCTAGCTCTCGAACTAAGATTTTTTGGAATTCAGCCATGTATGTCACAAAGGAATCTTTATTAGGTGGGGATTGCGTAACGGATATCGGGGGAAAATCTACAAGAAAACCGTTGCGGAAGCCTGATGGAATGTCAATGAAGAGATGGAGGAGACCCGCGGCGCGGAGATCAGACTCCCATGCTGCCGCCTGGTACGGCGTCGAGGGGAAGTGGCCTGTCTGCACGGGGGCAGCGCTGAGCACCGTGGGTCCGAGCTCCGCAACCTGAGCAGATGTGGATGGCTCTGTGAGCTTCGGTGCAGCCTCCTGCTTTTTGCCAGCGTGCGCAGAGTTGCTTGCCTGTCTTGGTGAACAGAGCAAGACCGATGCGTTCTGCGGTTGTATCGTGCTTATCGTCCCAGGTACGTGATATGCTGCACTTGGATATGTCGTGCTTGTGGCGGCCGAGGCAGACGGGGCATGCGGACAGTAAAGAGGGCACGTCGGCGTTGGGGCGATTGTTGGATTCGGTCGGACGAAAGGACCGGTTCCTCTTCTGGAAGGAGGGTGG
>JBBPMR010000881.1:0-13747 GCA_038090415.1 Rossbeevera mucosa | reverse complement strand
CCGTGAAGTGAGGTTTGCAACAGTGATTGCTTGTTGATGCTCCTGAGTAGCGCCATCTGCATCAACATAGCCTACAAGTCCTTTTAGGCATGTCCCAAATGTGAGCACAAGAGTTTGTGTGCCTAAAAGATAACGGAAAATACGCTGAACCACTTCCCAATGGCCCCAACCTGGGTTCACGTTGAACTGAGAGATGTAAGAAGTGGCAAAAGCAATGTCAGGTCACATGCCAACGGAGAGATGGATCAAGGATCTGACAGCCTGACGATAAGGTATGTTGTGCATCCGCACAGCTTGATCAGCGGTCTTCAGGAACTGGGAATCTGACAGTGTGATGTTTGGATCAATGGGAATAGTGACAGGCTTCATATCATTGAAGTTGAACTTGGCCAGGATCACCTTGATATAGAGTTTCTGCAACAAAGAGAGTGTCTGAGCTGACCGATCCTGAGTGACCTGCATTCCCAACAACCACATCAGAAATTTGTACACTTCCTTTTCTAGCCTTGATCATACTTTTCACACAATTAAGGATAAATAAAGGACGACATCACACAAGCGTAGCAAGCTTGAAACAAGCCCACTCATTTTCTTAAATTTCCTTACTTTTACCTTATTCCGAGCCCACAAGGATAAGATGGCAGAAAAGGTGACACTGGTATTACTACTTCACCAGTAGATACAAGTAGAACAAGAGTATTAAGTGGGTAATAAAAAGGCTAAACGGATACACTCGAAATGCACATCAAAAGCACACACGCAATATGAAAACTGGACGGCATCGGAAGGGGGGATAATCAGACACGACAATGACATCAGAAAGGAGGGCAGGCAAAGAAACATTGGGTCTGACAAGAAAGAGCAACAAAGGTGAGAAGACATGGAATAGAAACACAGATTCTATGAAAAGAATCAGTATCCCTAAGACCCGTAACCTGGTACAAATAAAATAAAATCATACAAAGAAGTGAGCGCAGATTGGCGGTGACCGCTGCATTGGATTTGTCACTGCCTCCAAGTTCCTTGCAAGCATGTGAGGCTGCGAAAATGGTGCATGCAAAGGTTACTGTTACAACCCATCTTTTCTTTTCTTTTCGGCTCTCACTTCGGACCACCAAGTCTCTATGCTTGAGCCTCACCAGGGCTACCCTGCCCACTCCCCTTGCTTTGCCCCTATGCTCCTAAGCATCTCCGGTGTTTCCCCTTCACTCTGGCAACACCCTCATTTCCCTTTGGGTCCTACCCTGCACCCTGAGCTCTAGACTGCTTATTCATCCACATCCATCATCATGACTCATTCTGACTCATTCACAGTCACTCTGACTCATCCTGACTCATCCACAGTCATCATGACTCATCCGCAGTTGCCATGACTCATCTCTGATGCTGTGCATTATGTGTTCCCTTCCATTCTGTTCTATGACATTCCATTTGCTTACTTATCACAATGCTGCACATTACTCATGCTGACTTATTTCTTTGTAACCATTATTCATCCGCAGTCATTCTGACTCATCTTCTGTACTGCAGATTACTCATCTTCCTTCCACCATGTTTCATGGTGTTCCATCAGCTTTGTCATCTTCATTTCTCTTGTACTATATAAATCCGTCCATACCGTCCATATTCCCCAAGCTAGATCTCCTCTGATTTCCTCTGTATCACCATTGCAATCTAGCCATTCTTCATCTATTCCCTTCACTGGGTGAACCTCTGCATGTCTTCATCCTACACTTGACTGGACACTAGACTAGTAACACTCCACTTGATTGTGTTACAGTCGTCTCTACAATCGATAGAACGACATCTGCAACCACCTCTCCAAAGCAGTATCCTTTGACCTTTGTCTCCCCTTCGTCTCAGAGGCTACGCTCGTCCCTACCCAGGCCAAGCATAACAGTTACCCCCCTCTTGCGGATGGACTCCCTATATGCCAGCATATCCCCATGCCAATTACCTGATGAAAACTGGAAGGGGGCAGAGGTTTCACATCCAGTTTGCTTGTTGAGCACCTTCGGCAGCTTCACTCTGAGTTTTCCATCCTGGCTGCTTGACATGTCTGTGAGAGTTTGTTCGACATCAATGATACCTTCTGCAATATATCTAACTGCGCACTCCAGCTAGCAATTGTTCAGTATAAGGCTAAAACATCAATAACATACATACTGCAACTAATGCCAAGGCGATAATACTCTCACCATCCTTACCAGCCACCATAGCCCATGTGTCCAACTCTGGAATGTCTACAAACCCTGCAATATTGCCAAGATGTGGACTTGAAATGAGCTCAAGAAGAAAGCTAGAGCAGTACATTCCCTCTGGAGATGGGTTGTCAGGATCTTCCTGCAGGAAAGCATAGTCAGCCAGTAACTCAGTGGCTACAGTACAGGTATCAATGTCATCAGGAAGCTTCAAGAAAAAATTGATGAACATTGCAAGAGCAGTGGAACCAAAGCCACTCTGCCACTCGCTCAAGCATTGCAGCATCTTTAATCATCAGTATGTGTTCATGGATAAGCATGCATGACTCACCACAGCAAACACAGAACCCGATGTGTTGACATGATACTTAACTCCAGGGTAGACAGTAGCAAAGATGACTTGCAATGCTGATGCAAGCTCCTCTTCAGGGATGCACCAGATGTTGCACTGTACGCTACACCAGAGTGTGGCTGTGGAGATAAAGGATCGAGACCAGCGGAAGTTGGCAGGCACAGGGAGATCCTTATTGGTATAGTCACAGCATTTTTTGACAGCATCAACTATATAACCTTCTGCATCACACGCCTGGTCCTTTGTGTCTTGAATGGAGAGACTCATAGTGGAGGCTAATTCAGAGGTGACACCAGATTGGGTGGTTGAGGCGGCGATGGAGGTGGTGCCAGATTCTTCTCGCCTGATTGAAGAGCATCTAGTCTTTCCTTCCCATTTGATCTTCTTTTGCAGGGGGCAAGGATCAACATATTCGATGCCAACCGAGGTCTAGAATACACAAACCCATCAGTCAGACTGAGTGAATACTACGTGAACATATGAATATCATGACTTACAGACAATGTGGAACAATGCTCTTCACCCCAAAGAGCTTCATCCTCCCTCATAGATACATCAAAATTGAAGGTTTGGTGTTGTTCATCTGGTTCACTGTCAGAGATGATGCTGAGAATGGATGCCTTGCGCATAATGCCCCCACGGATCTGCGAAACAGGAGGCATCTAGTAGACACATCAGTAGTTGTATTTTATGATGAATTGAGCATACCGCAATGGTCTGGGCTTTGCCCTTACAGATCTGTGAAATGGGAGGCATCTCGTAGTTGCTCTCCTCAGACAGAGACATCTAGTAGACATGTCAGTAGTTGTATTTTATGGTGAATCAAGCATACCACAATGGTCTGGGCTTTGCCCTTACACATCTGTGAAACAGGAGGCATCTCGTAGCCACTCTCCTTGGATGGAGACATCTAGTAGACATGTCAGTAGCTGTGTTTTACAGTGAATGGAGCATACCACAATGGCCTGAGCTTTGCCCTTACAGATCTGCGAAATGGGAGGCATTTCATAGCTGTTCTCCTCAGACGAAGAGATCTAGTACATGTCAGTGGTTGTATTTTACAGTGAATTGAGCATACCACAATGGTCTGAGCTTTGCCCTTACGGATCTGCAAAATGGGAGGCATCTCGTAGCCGCTCCCCTCAGATGGAGAGATCTAGTAGATATGTCAGTAGCTATATATTACAGTGAACTGAGCATACCACCACAGTCTGGGCTTTGCCCCCACAGATCTGTGAAATGGAAGGCATTCCATTGCCACTCTCCACAGACAGGAAGATCTAGTAGAAATGTCAGTAGCTATACTTTACACTGAATTGAGCATACCGCGACAGTCTGGGCTTTGCCTCCACAGATCTGTGAAATGGGAGGCATCTCATCGCCACTCTCTACAGATGGAGAGATCTAGTAGAAATGTCAGTAGCTATACTTTACAGTGAATTGAGCATACCACAACAGTCTGGGCTTTGCCCCCACGGATCTGTGAAATGGGAGGCATCTCATCGCTGCTCTCCACAGATGAAGAGATCTAGTAGAAATGTCAATAACTATACTTTACAGTGAATTGAGCATAATGAGAGTCAGAGCTAGGTACAGTGTAAGTAACTAACAAGTAATAATGAGTGTGCAGTAACATACCTCAGTTGAGTGAATGAACAACTGAGGAAACAGACGGAACAGTACAGAAATGTAGGTAATGAGTGAGTGTGTGAAGGAGTTACTAAAATAGGAAAGGTAGTTGTATATGTATGAAATGTAGCGTATGTTAACACTCCCCCTCAACTGGCATCAGTCCATAGCTGTAGTCCAAGTAGTTGTGTAAAATATCTATGTGTCACAGTGGGTAGTCCTTTTGTAAATATGTCAGCAATGTTTTCAGCTGAAGCGACATGCAGCGGAGCAATTTGCTTGCGCTCAACCTCATCTTTCATCCAGAAGTAGGATAGACGGATGTGGCGCATTCTTGTGGACATCTTGTCTGGCATAGTGAGGATCCGGATCATGGCTGTGTTGTCGACATGGAGTGTGGTTGGATGGGCTTGTCCAATCTCGCCGAGCAGGTTGCAAAGCCAAAGGATTTCACGTCCGGCATGTGTGGCTGCATAGTATTCAGCTTCTCCAGTCGACAGAGCCGTCATGGTTTGTTTCTTGGCTGACCATGAGAACACGCCAGTACCGAGCATGACTGTGTAGCCCGATACTGACCGAGCATTGTCCGGCGAGTTGGCAAAGTCTGCGTCACTGAACGCATGTGGTGTGACCATAGTATTGGCGAGCTTGCCTCCCAAAGTGAAAATGAGGTCCTGGGTGCCTTTGAGGTACCACAGAATGCGTTTGATGGCAGTCCAATGCATGTGTCCAGGGTCGGCAGAGAATTGCACAACTTGCTGTACTGTGTGTGTGATGTCTGGTTGTGTCATGATGGCACAGTGGTTGAGAGTGCCAACGGCATTTTGGTATGGTACATTGTGGATTTTGCACACTTTGTCGTCTGTGGATGGGCTGTGTTGGCATGACAAGCAAAGACCAGGTTGCTCTGGTGTGGTGACTGGATTGGCTGATTTGAGTCCATATATCTTGAGCATAGAGTCGATATATTGCCGGTGTGAGAGCAAAATGGTGTGGGCGATGCGGTCTCGAGTGACTTCGATACCAAGAATATGGTGGATTTCACCTTGATCTTTGAATGAAACATGTGTGCTAAATTCTGATTTGAGTCGTTTGAGTTCCTCCAGTGATAAGACGTAGAGTCCAAGGTCATCCACATGAGATGCAATGATGCATGTACCGGTTTCATGGCAGCGAATAAAAACGCAGCAGTCAGCGAGGCAGATGGTGAATCTGATCCAAGTGAGAATGGACTTTAGCTTTCTGTACCAAAGATGGCCAGATTGTTGTAGTCCATACAACACCTTGAGTAGGAGCCATATCAGTTGCTCTTTGCCTTTTGCTTCAAATCCGGTCAGCTGCATGACGTACACTGGCTGGTCATCAGGCATCTTGCTGTTAAGAAAGGCTGAGTTTACATTGATGATGTGGATTTCCCAATCAAGTGTGGCCGCAATCACACATAGGAGTCAGATAGACTTGATCCTTGCGACAGATGCAAAGGTCTTGTCAAAGTCGATGCCAGGTTTTTGAGTGAATCCATGTGCGACTAGCCTGGCTTTGTAGTGGGTGATGTTGCCAACTTCATTGTGTTTGATACAGTAGATCCATTTTGTGTCAATGGCGTTGCAACCTGGCAGGAGTTCTACTAAGCGGTAGGTGTTGAGTTGTGCGATCAAGTCAAGTTCTTCGCACATGGCTTGTTCCCATTCCGTTCAGTCTGGGGAGTTAATGGCCTGATGGTAGGTGCTAGGATCTTCATCAGAAGCGATGTTGACTTCCTCATCATCGGGCCAGTGGTCTTGTGTGAGCGCCTCATTCACCTCGGCTTCTGAATCATCGTTTTGCAGTTCCTCCAGTGGCTCTGGTGTGTGTCCATAAATAGATGTGATTGCAGTGCATGCTTTTGCGGCAGCTGCATGGGTCGATGGAGCATGTGGAGGTGGTGGTACAGGGCAAGTACAAGGTTGAGGTTGAGTGCATGGCAGAGGTTACTCATGCTAATTAGGCTGAGCGGGTTGTGGCAGAGCGGGTTGTATAGCAGGTGGGTCAGGCTGGATAGCAGGTTTTAGGCTGGTATCGTTGTCATATTTGTCCAGTGTTGACGACTTGAGTGATCTGTAAGAGAATTGGTTCTCTCCCTCAGCCCAAAAGCTGCTGCATGAATCATTAGTGTCATCGAATGTGACATGTGCAGATACCTGGATGTGATGCTTATCCACATGGTAGACCCTCCAGCTCTTCTGAGTGTCCAAGTACCCCATGAAAATGGCTTGTTTTCCTTTCGGATCGAGTTTGCGCCATGCCGGGGAGTTGTTTAGCACATATGCGGTGCAACCGAAACAATGGAAGTGGGAGATGTCGGGTTTTCACCTGTAGTGCTTTTCATAGGGAGTGGTGTCCTTGAGTGAGCGAGTAGAGTGGTGGTTCTTTGTGTATGCGATATAGTTTGCAGCTTCCACCCATAGAAAGAGAGGCAAACCAAAGTTGATGAGGATGGTACGGACTTGATCCATGATTGACTGGTTTTGGCGTTCAGTGATACCATTTTGCTCAGGAGTCTGAGGTGTGGTTGACTCCCAGCAGATCCTGCATTGTTTCATGTAGGTGATCCATGGTGTGTTGAAATATTCGCCACCGTTGTCTGTTCGGAATCGCTGGATGGTGGTGCTGCTGATGTTCTTGATCTTGGTCTTCCACTCCTTGAATGCGTCAAATGTGTCACTCTTTTTGTGTAGGAATAGAATCCAGACCCATCAGGTGTAGTCGTCTGTTAGCATCATCATGTAGTGCGAACCTGAATTTGTTTGAATGGGAGTGGGACCCCATAGATCTGAGTCAATGAGGGTGAGAAAGTGGCTTGCTCTGCTGCTCTTCAACACTGGGAATGAGGATCGGGTGGTCTTGCCCATTGCGCATAATGGACAGACAGGTGGCTCCAGGTTGAGTTCATCCTGTGATAGTTTGATGCTGGTTGCTAGCCCTTTCTTTACGAGTGCTCAGATGGATTGGTAATTTAGGTGACTGAGTTGGCAGTGGAGTCGCTTGAGTTTAGAGATGGGGGCAGTGGCAGTGTAGGTGGTCTCGTCCAGTTGGCGTCATGGTGCATCCAGGTGGTAGAGATGGTCTGGTTTCCTGGTTGCCATGAGTACTATGCACCACGACTTGTGTAGTATGTCATGCATCATTTGTCCATTGTTCTTCAATTCGAATGTGACACAATGACCGGAGCCAAAAAGCGTGTAGCAATCAGCTTCGTCAAGTCATGAGACAAAGACAATGGATAGCAGTGAGGTCAGGACATGGCATGTATCTCATAGTTTAAGGTTCATGGTTCCACCAGATGGTCTGCTGGTGAGCAAATGAGCTTCGCCGTGACCAGTGATCACCGTTTGGCTGTTTCCAAATCCATTGATGCTGCCTGAAGATAGCGAATATGATTTGTATGGTGTTTGGCTGGCAAGAATGTGTGTCGAGGCACCGGAGTCGATGATGGAGGTGGGGCTTGGTGTCATGTGTGCGCTGAACACCAAGTCTGCACTTATGGAGAGGTCCAAGGGTGGAAACTCTTGGGTTTCCATGACGGCAAAGCACTTTTCAATGATAATGTTCGATATTTCATCTGAGTCCTCGGTCTCTTTCTCCATGGCGACTTTAGCCTTTTCATTCCCTTTCTTTTTCGTTTTAGCCTTACGCTTGGGCCCCTTCCCTTCCTTTCCACCTTCTTTACCCCAGCATTCGTCTTGTGTGTGACCTTTCTGTTTGCAGTTTATGCAAAATTTGGTGCCAAGAACATGGGCGGTCCATTTGAGTGCGGTTTCAGGTGATGCGTTAGTGGTTGCCGGCGTGTGGCATCGTTTCTCCTCCAAGATCTCAGATATAATTCCACTTAGGGTAGTCGTTGTTTGGTCAACCTATATGCCCTTGACAAAGTAGTTCCATGAATCAGCGTCTTTTGGGTCACATGGTAGTGTAGACAGGAGTATGGCAGCTGTGAACCAGTCTGGTATGACTAAGCTCGCATTAAAGAGATACTGAATGGCTTCCTGGTACTCATTGATGTGCGTTGAGATGTTGCCACCATTTGGCATGTATTGGGTCAAGTGCCGGAACCAATATATGATTGATCCAGATCCTACTTGCCCAAATTCTGTAGCGAGGTGGCTCCAGGCTTCATGTGCAGTCTCCAAGTGGGCTATCTTCAGGATAATCTCAGTCTTGATGCATCCAGAGATCATAAGGGAAGCAGTGCTATTCATCATCCTCCAGATGGTGTTCGCAATGCCAAAACCTATACAGGCAATGGACTAGGTCACCACACAGAGACAATAACTCAAGGGAAAACTGCAATGGCAGGGAATCAACCAGAACAGACTGAGGAGTCTGGCTGGTGTCAGCTATTATATATACTACTTCACATGTGTTGTACACGAGGTGGCTTTAGGGCTGGTGCTTACTGATACTATGACATAGCATGGGATAAATTACTATAAGTGTACTAATGACTCACACGCTCGTGAGAACAGTGGTCTGGAACTATGCAATGAGGCTACCATGCATTAAACATGTACTAGCCATGAGGTATGACATCATATGAGTCTAGACCTGGGTTACGTGATGCGATAAGATAAGATTGAGCGCTAAGATGCGATAAGATTGCGATAAGATAGGCGCGCGCTTAGATAAGATAAGATTGGGTGCTAAAAGCTAGGTTGCAAACGAAGGTTGTAACAGATGGCCAGCTGAGTAGCGTCCGTAGGCTTCTTGAGTGATCCATTTACCACATCCATAAGTCCAAAGAGTTGGAACCCCTTTCGCATACAGTGCACCTATACGAAATAGCCTTTTTCATTTGCAAGGTGGTCGTCAGAGCTTTTCGGAAAGTAATGATTTATCAAAGATGGAATGTCCCATTTCACTGGAACCATGGGAGTGGTTGGTGATGCAGATGGGCCTTGGTTAGACATGGGGAGATAAATGAGTGTGGGTTTGATCCAGTGAGTCTTATCAACTTGTTATTTCCACAATAAATATATTTTCATGCGGGGCTCATAACCTAATGAGAGTCAGAGATCAGTTGAGTGAATGAACAACTTTATTATGTACCTAATGAGAGTCAGAGCTAGGTACAGTGTGAGTAACTGACAAGTAATAATGAGTGTGCAGTAACATACCTCAGTCGAGTGAATGAACAACTGAGGAAATGGACAGAACAGTACAGAAATGTAGGTAACAAGTGAGTGTGTGAAGGAGTTACTAAAATAGGAAAGGTAGTTGTATATGTATGAAATGTAGCATATGTTAACAGAGCATACCGCAACGGTCTGGGCTTTGCTTTGCTTGATGGTGGTTGTCTGTTTCTCGGCCTCTTCATCTACATTGTCTGCAAAAATTTCGTCCAGAGTCACAGCTTTGGGCTTAGGCACATGATCGGTTAATGTTTTGGCAAGCACAGTTGCATGGGCAGAAGAATCTACCCCAGCAGAATAGAGGGTGGATGAAGTGGCGGTATGGTGAGTAGAGGAAGAACGCTTCAACTTTGTAGTGTTGGCTGACTTAGGGCTCGACTCCGTGGCAGCTATATTGGCCACCCAAGTCTTCACCTGGCCACCAAGAGTGAATTTCTTGCCAACTCTACTATCGAGGGCAAGGGTGAGAAAAAAAAGTGTTGATTGAGTAAGTAAAAGCATTTGTAGTGAAGAGTAATGTATTGCCCCAGTGGGACCTACCCCTTTGGTTCGCTCACAGCCACTATATTCCCATCATCAGCATGCTGTCAACTTCTAAGTCACATACAGTGCCTTACCATTCCTTTTCTTTGCCTCAAGTTCATGTTGTTAGTTTGTCTTCCATTCATTCAATGCCCCCTTTAGGTTACCTGATGGCAGCCTGCTGACCTTTGTAGTCGTAATCTCACCTTCAGGATCATTGTTTGATGGGATTTCCTGTCCAAATTAGGATGGTGAGTCAGTGCTTCAAGCTTCAGTGCTGAGCTGCATCAAAAAGCATGGCAACTGAGCAGCAGATCACCAGGTACTTACATTAGAAGGGGCATCGTCGCCAGCACCCTTTCCTTCCCTTCCCTTACCCACAGCATTTTTTGCTCCATGAGACTGAGAACAAGGGTGAAGGCGAGCAGGCTTTGGCTTGTTTGCCCTCCCCTTAGCAACCTTCTCTTCTGCCGCCATTTCCATCATTCCAAGGTGCTCTATACCTGCTCTAGCAGCCTCTTTCTTTGCTGCCTTTGCTTCTTTAAGGCGCTGGTCATTAGCTGCTTTTTCTGCCTTGGTGCGTCTTTTCTGCATGATTCCTGTTACACTTGGTCCGGGTAGGAACAGGTGTAGCCTCGAGAAGAAGGTCTTGGAGTCAAGAGTAAGAACAAGGGGGTCTTGAGGGACAAGAGATCAAGACGACTGAGGGCCAAGGAGACTAAGGGAGTCTTGAGGATCGAAGGGATCAAGACAACAGGGTTCTTCGAGGGTCGAGGGATCGAAGACTGGTATGCTGAGAGCGACAAAGACAACCTATGAGGCTGGGCTAAAGGCTCAGAGGTTGAAGCGTCCTTTCAAGTGCAGGACGGGGTCACACAGAGAGTCCAAAGGGCAAAGGATATATTCCAAGACGTATCTAGGGGATACTCGAGGAGGGATATTCGAGGAAGTACTCGAGGAGGTCAAGGTTAGAGATACCAGAGCGATATCCCGTCGCTTATAAGTAAGAGAGAGAACAATAGAAAGGACCATGATTGGTCAGTAAGAATGGCACCATAGAATACTATGGAATATAGTGGAATGAGTAGGTAATCCGCAGTAAGGAACAATGAGAAGCTGTGGATGACTAAGTGTTACATGGAAACGGTGATAATGAGATAGGCATAGAGGGCGAATGAAGGAAAGGAAAAGAAAAAGAAATGGGGGTCCGCATGAATCGTAACAATTCCTGCTGCAAAAAGAATACCGGCAGGATGTTTATCAGAGTTTCCAGCACATGTACAACAAGGAGAAATGGTGTTTGCTGAGGCAGGGTCCATAGCAGATGCTGAGGGGCAAGTGTGGACGTGGATGTTGGCAATGCCAAAACCTATACAGGCAATGGACTAGGTCACCACACAAAGTCTAGAACTCAAGGGAAACTGCAATGGCAGGGAATCAACCAGAACAGACTAAGGAGTCTGGCTGGTGCTTGTCATTATATATACTACTATACACAAGTTTACAATGAGGCCAGTTTAGGGCCGGTGCTTACTGATACTATGACGTAGCATGGGATAAACTACTATACTAGGACTAATGACTCACATGTTCATGAGAACGGTGGTCTAGAACTATGCAATGAGGCTACCATGCCTTAAACATGTGCTAGCCATGAGGTCTGACATCATAATGATCTGGACCCAAGTCACATGATGTGATAAGATAAGATTGAGCGCTAAAATGCAATAAGATAATGATAAGATTGGCGCGCACTTAGATAAGATAAGATTGGGTGCTAAAAGCTAGGTTGCAATTGAAGGTTGTAACATTACCCCCCTTCTAGGAGTGAGATTCCAGATCACAATTCAAAACTCCATAGAACCGGAAGTAAAGTTGACCACAGAGGTATTAAAAACACCCTGGAACAAGGCATGCGACATGTTAAGTCAATGAGGGGCACTAGGATTTTTCTTGTGGAACAATGCAATAGCATCCTTGCCATGCTTGGCAATAGAGGACGCAGCTTCCCAGGTACAATCTGAAGCATCATAACCTTTCCAATGAATCAAGTATTGGAAACTGCGACCAATAGGGCGAGAATCCACAATATAATCAATTTCAAATTCCTCGTGACCCTCATCATCAACGGAGATAGGTCCAGGCTGTTACGCTTGGCCCGGGTAGGGACGAGCGTAGCCTCTGATTAACGAAGGGTCAAAGACAAAAGAGTTACCACGTAGAGATAGTGGTCGGAGTGTCGTTCTATCGATTGTAGAGACGACCGTAACACAATCAAGTGAAGTGTTACAAGTCTAGCGTCCAGTCAAGTGTAGGACGAAGACACACAGAGGTTCACCCAGCGAAGGGAAGACGAAGAGTGGCTAGATTGACGAGGGTACGAAGGTACAATGGATAACAGAGGAGATCTAGCTTAAGGAATACAGGCTGTATGGACGAGTTTATATAGTACAGGGAAAAGAAGCTGAGTCATAATGCGCAGCAAGATGAGTCACGATGCGCAGCAAGATGAGTCATAGTGAGTAATGCGCAGCAGGGGTGAGTCATGCGCAGCATCGATGACGAAAGAAGATGAGTAATGAAGGAAGTGATGACTAAGGTAGATGGGTTAAGGGTATTGTGTCATAACAGAAGAAAGAAATGACCTAGGCGTGGTTTGAACGCAGGGCCAGGTAGTCCGTAGTGAAAACACGCGAGAAAAAGGAAGAAAAAAAGGAAAGAATTGACGAATCGTAACATTACCCCCTTACTATGTCCAAGCTACCAGCGAAGGGCTAGAAGTCTCCGTAGGAGGGGCCTGGGGATCTGGTGACGTTGGCGTATGCGGTGTCATCCCAGACATCGTTATCAATGAGGGTGTCATCAGCAGACAGGGAACGATGTCAGCGGGGAGGAGGGACAGGCCGGATACGGTTGGACCGGCGCGAGCGGTTAGAGCGAGAGGACCTGGAGGACTGCAGCGAGGACGGTGGGGACGAAGCTGGAGAGGGAATGCCTGGTGGGCGCCTCAGTGGGCAACGACTTTGATTATGACCCGGTCGCCATCGTAGACAAGTTGGGCACTGATAGAACATGCAGTCATTTCGTCGGTGTCCGAGGTGGTGACAATGAAAACAGGCTTCGTGGTAACGAGGGTGAGAACTGATCAGGGGGGTCTGACCATGGTTACCAGTCCAGTGGGCTTCTGCGCGATCCAGGGCATTGATTTCATCAGATCCCAGCGGAGACGACGACGCGGATGGTGTGTCTGGGGATGGAATCCGCTGTTGTTGGCTAAGCTCTAGGAGGTAGCGGTCCAAATCCTGTAAAAATTCACCCATGCCGAGCTGATACAGGGCAACTGATAGGGCGCCTCGGAGTTCATTCCGAATGGTGGAGAGGAGGGAACCAATAAAGCCGACATGGGCTTGGGCGGTGATGTGGGATGCAATAGGGGTGAGGTGTTCGGCCTGGAGATAGGCGTGGTAGAGTGCATAAAGTGGGGAGCCAATGTCCAGGTAGGCAGTGATAGAAGTGGCGAGTCGCGAGTTAGAGATATATTGGTTCATAAGGCGGATATACTTCTTGTCTGGGAAGTCGTCGCGAAGGCGGTTGGCATAAAGGGGAACGTCAACGGAGAGGATGGGCATGGGGAGGTGAGTAGATGGTGTGGTAGCAAGGGAGATTGGAGGTAATTCTTCCTGGGTGTACCATCCTGACTCAGAATGGTCACCCCAACCGGCGTCGGCTGTAGTAGAAGTAGTATCTAAGGGCAAAGAAGAAGAGACGGGAGAAGAAACAGAAGATGGAGTGGATGAAGTAAATTCAATGGCCATAGTGGAAAATGAGTTTCGAAAGAATTAAGAGCGACATTTTGTTTCTTTTAGTGTGGCAGA